>JAGKTI010001793.1:36370-64055 GCA_018397915.1 Birgus latro
CCCCCATGCTTCAGCATTTCACCACACACTCCATCAATTCCTGGGGCTTTCCCCATTTTAACTTTCTTCATTGCTTCCACCACTTCCATCCTGGTGATTTCTTCCTCTCTTCTCACAACCCTCCTTCTCCCTGCCATTCCCCAGCCACTTATACTTGCATTACTTTCATTCTCTATGTTCAACAGTTCATTAAAGTGTTCTCTCCATCTGTTTACTTTTTCTCCCTTCTCAACTAGTAATCTACCATTTTTATCTTTCACACCCCCACTGACTTCGTTGGCACCCTGTCTAGCTCTCTTTACCTCCTTCCAGAACATTTTCTTACATTCCCTCCACTTTGCACTCAAATTCCTCCCAAATTCCTCGTCCACTCTCTTCTTACTCTCTCTTACTAATATGCCACTGTAAATTGGTTATATTGGTATAAATCATATACCATCATCTTCGCTGGCATTTATACTATAAGCTAATAAAAACAAAAAAAAAATTATAAGCATAATTACAGAAATGTAGTAATAATAAAGTGTTCAGGAGTAAACCTTACCCTCATATAATTTCCCACCATCCTAGTTCAAAATTTTGCCAACACCTTCCAAGAGTTAAGCATATGTCTACATGCAGAATTTCATGAGCTTTCTCATGGTTATTGCAGAATTTCGATACAACCAATAGTAGCTGAATAAATAGCAAAAAAGAACTGAAAACTCATAAGTCAGTGTCTTCACCAAAGAAGAGGGTAGGGACTGAGGGAGTGAGGGGGGAGCTGGAAGGGTATGGAGGAGGGAGGGGGGGGGGGGAGCAGCAAGGCTATGGGCAGGATTCACCCCCTTCTGTCAACAGGTGGACGGGCACTTTTGCCGTACATTTACTCGTGGCTTGTGGTCTGTTAGACGCCAAGTGGCTGTGCGGAAACACAACTCACTGGATCTGGGGATTTTTAATCTTCGGTAAAGAGGCAGACAGCCGCTGTAGCCGAACATGTACTCGTGGCTTGTTGTCTGTGTTTGATGGAGGTGGTGGTAGACTTGGCCCCCATGGCCATGCGATATTTGGCATTCAGTGTGAAATGCATAAGTACGTTTTGACACAGCTTGCAGGTTACAGTCATGTTACTCAGGTGTTGGAGGTTCGTTATAAGTGATAGGACAGGCGCGCGACTTTGGCCATTCAGTACAGGGGTAGACGGACATTTTAACTCTGGTTGTGGGTTACAGACTACCTCCCGCTCCCGGCTGGAGCCCAGCGGCCACGATACCGAAAGGTTGAACAAGTCGGCTGGCCAGCCGAAGTTCTCAGGGACTTTTACGTCCGGATATTAGCAAGTAAATTCAGATAATGGTTACTAGAGCCAAGACCCAGCATCCGGATAATGAACACATCTGGATACTGAGTGTCCGGATAAATGAGGGACTACTGTGTAAGTATTAAGTGGGTCTAAACTGTCAAAAGAGGGAAAATTGGGGCTTGCACTTGGGTTGCCTGGTACCAATCTGGATAAATCCCACAGGTTCTATGTACAGTAACTTCTCCAATAACCCATGTTGAGCTGCCAAGGGGGTACCGTTAGTTGATGTACCGGTGAATAATGACATAACATCCTGTAAAACCCTATAACTGTACTGTATACTGTACTTTACAAACACTTACAGTATTTTACTTAATTCACTTATGACTAACTTACTTATTTTCTACATGTAGTTATTATATACAGGCACTATACAGTGCTTCCTCCAATTTTGCGAGAATATGGTTGACAAAAAACCTCGCAAAATCGAAATTCGCAAAGTTTAAACAATTAAATATATGCAATAAAGGTAAATTGGTCGACATTACCCCAAGGTAAGCACTTTTTCCCACTCTTTCTCTCGACTCTACCTCTTAATTTTATGATGATAAATGAAACAAACATGGACTGATGTACTGTACAGTAATATTATTATGAAAACATCATAGGTAAGAAACATAAAAATGAAAAAAATACATATTTACACTGAGTGAAGACTGGCGTGGTGTACGGGACTGGTGGCGGGGCAAGGCTTGGGTGCGACTACTGTGGTGTAAACAAATGTGGCGGGGCGGCAGAACACCGAACTAGAAGGCACAGTACGCCCAGCGAACCACGACGTCACTACTCCGCGTGGCAAAGTAGTGCGGGAAGATGACTTTCCCACCACTCGACCTCGCAAAGTGTGTGACTGCTCGCAAAGTTCATAAATGTTAAAAAATAAATGACTTGGAACTACCTCGCAAAATTGGTGATTCACAAAGATAAAGTTCGCAAAGTTGAAGGATGTACTGTATATACTATTTGCTGTTTTTATGCACAAACATCACTGTCATAAGATTCCTGAATGGGTCACACTTGCATGTTTTTCCGGTCATAATCTACATTTCTGTTGAGATACTGACTGAGGTAGTAACCAGCTGACCATTTTCCAAGCTGTCACTATTGGGATAAATATTGTACAAATCACTTAATCTTGTGAAAACACATCACTCGTCACTATCATTAATAATTCATAAATGCAGTATCACAAATACAGTAATAACACAAATGTCATTATTGTACGTGTTTCACCAATCACCTTCCTCTTCATGAAAACACATTACTCTTGCCATTATCATAAATATTTTACAAACATAACCATCATAAATACGAAAGAACATGACAATCATAAATGTTTCACAAACGCCACAGTCATAAATATAAACGTCATAAATACAAACGTCACTCGTATATTTCACGAATGTCACTACTATAATTATTTCACCAATGTCACTATTGCATCTCATATTAGAATTTGTCCAGTGTATTGTATGGAAAGTAGCACTTTGTGCACAGTGTTTTGTGGGTATAGAGGTCACCTGATCTGGGTGGGTGGACGAGGAATCAGACGACATGCCAGATTCTCCATGGCAACAATCACTTGAGGTGGCTGGACAATAACCATTAGGTTCAAGTGATATGCTCTGCTGTGTCAGCTGATCATAAGGGAAAGAAAGAGTGGGGAAAAATCCCTGAAAAGCGTTCAATCAATGGTGCGAGAACGGTCACGTCAAGCAACGGGACCTGGAGCCGTCCTGGCCCAAGCACCACCCCATCACTTGATGGTACAAGGAGCATTAGAGTTAAGCCTGTGATTAACAATATGTAACACTTATTTTTTTTTTCCTTTTCAAGATTTAGGAGACAATTTTAAGGTTGGCCATTAAGTGGAAGGCACTGATATGGTCAACTACAGCTATTCACAGGATTGCTACTTGTGGATTTTCTGGGAAATTATTTACAAAATGCACAGGAAGATATTTCCTCTTTTTCCCACAGCATCAGCTATTTCTAGAGGCTCATATGTGAGTTTTTTTGCATGTTATCTGTGAGAAGCTCTGTCCTTTACAGTCAAACTGTGCAGTTACCCTATACAGGTATGCACTGTTCAGCACAGGGCATCAGCACTCTACAGCACTCGGAATTTTTTTCTCGTAATCAGCGCTTGTTTGTGATTGGCTCCTAGGGTAGTGTCCCTTGTTATTTGCCTGCGTGTCTTCTTTCTCTCTGTCCTATTGGCTGTTCAAAGAGGGTACGGAATCATATGCCAGTGTGCTGAAATACCGAATTGGCGGTCATTTACCGAATCAGCACAGCGTTGGTGCTTTTAATTAGAAAATATTATTTTTATCACACAAAGGTTCATTCACACCTAAGTATCTTAAATATGGTAAAAAAAAAAAAATGTGCTTAAAATGACTGGTAATAGAAAAATCAGGTTTCAGAGCTAAAATGTGCTAAAGTTATGAGATCTCTCCCCTTCATTTCATCAGCACACCTGGACAAACTTCTGTTTTACATAAATATTGATTTAGGGTACAAGTAGAAGAATTTGTATTGTAAATCAATATTTATACAAAACAAAACTCTGCCATGGCAAGTTGTCAAGTTGAAGGCAAAACACCTATGCTAACTTTAGCAAATTTCCACTGAATCCAGTTTTATCATAAATACAGTAGTTAATTCAAATACATATTTTTGACCACATTTCAGATAACTAGGTGTGTGTGAACCTATAAGGTGATAAATATTATAATATTTTCCAATTGAAAGTGCCAATTCAGTAAATTACTGCCAAATGGGAATTCTGTCACACTCCTTCTATGTCACCATGCTCATTCTCTCTCATTTCATCTCACAGGTTGCGCATCCATGTGTGTTCTGCTTGTTATTATGTCTTCATTAATGAACTCCACTCTTTATCCCTGTGAAAAATGGGTCCTAAGTGTGCTGCTCAAGGTGCATCTGCTGTTAGGGAGCTTAAGCAGCAGAAGAAAGCAATGTCACTGGAAGATAAAATGAAACTGCTGAACATGGTGCATGAGAGGAAGATTCATGGCTGTCAGGTGCCATATTGGTGTGAACAGGACCAGGGTGTGTTTCATCATCCCATGGGTGAGTACAGTACACTGTACCCAGAAAGGCTTGTGTATCATCCTGATCTGTCTTTTTAGGAAGTATTAATGTGCCATGAAATGCATTTACAAGTCTCATACTGGGCCTGGAGGTAATAGGAATAGCTAAAACACTGAAATTAGTGACTTATGCAGTTGGTCTGGGGCATTCATGGTATGTAGGAGGACTGCTGGGCCTTGACAGCAGGCTGTGAAGCCTATGCCCAGAGTCGGACACATAAAAAGAAAAAAGAAAAAAATCGCGGAATTTTATATATGTGGGGTGTTCTGGTACATAACCCCCATGAATATCGGGACCTGACTGGTACATAATTAATATTGAACATGAAAAGAAAACTAAAGATAGTGACATACAAGTAACATGTTATCAAGAAACAAGCCAAACTTGACAATATTAAACAGTGTTTTGGTGATGAGACTTACGGCAGTGTTTGGGTAGCAAGACTCCTGTAGAATGGCATGGATATTGAATTTTGGGCTTCCTGTGGATTTCCAAATAATCAGCCATATTTGCTGTGATGTATAGTGACACAACACATGATGCAGTGATGGATACGAGAGAATTTACTGTACTCGTTATAAAGCATTTTCATTATCATGTGCATTGTTCGGTATCAGTTATGCATGATAAGCAAGGGATCAATGTACAGTATAATGATTCCTTGGTTACCTCACACTTAGTAATAGCAGTTTTCATTATCACTGCATGATGAAAATCTGCATTCCTGCCATTACTACACACTTTTTGTCTAAAAAACATCTTTGTTGCACATCTGAGCTGCTTCCTGCCAACAATAATGGTAAAGTATCTGGTTTCTGATGGCTCTGAGGGATTCAAAGATGAGGCCTTTCTCAAGAAGTTAATCCCAGATGGTGGACACCACTATCTCTCCATCCCTTAGCCTCACAACCCCTTACCTCAAGTCCAACTTGGGTCTCTCTATGGTACATGTTTCTCTCTTATTGTGCTCTTTTCATGACTTTCTATTAACCTAACCATTTCCATGTGTGTATCTGATACTCACCATAACAATATGTATGCATTCAATGGTTATAAATTGTTGTAAATGGAAAAATTTGGGTTTATGAGTGAGGTGCCCAATACCAATTGGGATAAATCCCATAGATTCTGTGCTTTCATTACCACGCAATTTCATTACCAGATACTGGAGTCAGTGCCAGTTATGAGTGATAACCAAGGGATCACTGCAATTTGAATCATTTCCTAACTCTCATGTTGGAAATCTGAATCATCAAAAGGAGCCATCATAACTCAAATCCCCTCCTCCCAAAACAACATAGTCACCTCTGCCAAACTCAAGGTGAGTTTAAATTCCACTGATATTACCTCCACCAACAAAGTTTGAGGAGGTTATGTATTCACCTATGTTTCTCTGTTAGTTTGTTTTTCAACATGATGTCTCCAAAAGGTCTCAATGAATTTCAATGAAATATTTTGGAAGGGTGGGCCATGGGCCAAGAAAGAATTGATTAAATTTTTAGGGTGGATCTGGATCTGGAGAATCCTACAGAATATCTCCAAAACTTCGCAATGAATTTCAGTGAAATTTTGTGGAAGGGTGGGGCATGGGCCAAGAAAGAACTGATTAAATTTGGGGGCAGATCTGGATCCGGATCCAGATCCTATGTATCCTGCACAATATCTCCAGAAGTTCTCAATGAATTTCAATTAAATTTTGTGGAAGAGTAGGCCATGGGTCAAGGAACAATTGATTAAATTTGGGGGCAGATCTAGATCCTATTTATTCCACACAATACCTCCACAGATGTGGATCCTTTTTAATGGCACTGGCATTGGCGGAGGTTTGCACTCCCTGAGTTCTTTCTAGTTACCATTATTTTCATACAATCAATATTTAATATGCCTAATTATAGTGTGTATGAATGTGTTTGGTAGCAGTAAAGCTTTCAATACAGCCATAATAGAGGCTATAAAAATATTTTCAAGGTCTTCTCCCCCCATTAGCCACATTATAATGGGCCTTATAAAACCATTTATGCAGTCATTGTTCATGTAGTTTCTCTATCCCCTCCCCCAACTGACCACTTAAATAGAGAGCCCACTGTAAGTACACAAGTATGTATTGAACTCATATATGGACATAAATTCATAAGGCTGTATTTATGTACATAAATACCTGTACTGTAATTAGGCATTTAAGTATATATTTTCATTAACAGCTGAGTATTTACCGGGTACTTGTATGCTAAGTACCGGGACTTAAACAAGGATCCCTTGGTTATCATGTATAATTGGTACTGCAATTAGTGTGTGAAAATGAAACTGCGAAATAACGAAAGCACAGAACCTACAGGATTTATCCTAATTGGTACTGGGCACCCTGCTTGTAAACCCCAATTTTTCCTTTTACAATTCAAACCCACATTACACACATACCACGATAACTGACAAATCAAATGCCAATGCTGATTCAGGTGCTGACTGCCATCCCATGCAGACTTACTCTCAGTGCCAGGAGTGCTTTGTCAAGTTTTAAGGTGTGTGGCTTGCCCCCCGCAGCTCGTACGTCATCCTAGCTGCACGAGGCAGAATGGACTCGGGGGATGATGGTGGTGGTGGTGCAGCGGTGGACATGGACGTAGCTGAGGTGGGTGCCATCCGGCAGGCAAGCAAGTGCCCCATATGTGAGCTTGCCCTGGGGGAGGATGCTGTGGCTCAGCCGTCGGGCAAGTTCCTGAGAGTGTCCACACCGTCTGCAGCTGTGACAGAGGTGGCCACAGAAGGGGAGAAATCAATTTTGCAACATGCATGCTTTCTCATCTGTTCCATGTAGGGGGCGAGGATTTTCACTAATCCCTGGCAGGTGTCTGAGGCAATCAACACTGCACAATATTGTACTTTGCACAATATTGTGTGGAAAGTGGGACCAAGCTGCTGGGAAATGGCTCTTATATTTCAGTGAAGATTAATCCTGGGGATCTGCACAAACTGCCCAGTCCTATGGAGTCCTTGGAGAAGCTGGGGAATGGCAGGTCCCACACTGCCATGTTCAGTTCTCTGGTGCTGCAAGGGAAAATCGGGCCACTGTCCTTGGATGTGGACATCGACAACTTGCTGCTTAGTCTCTGCCCATTTGACAATGGCTCATCGATGTTGCTGGAGGACTCCAGGATTCCTGTCACTTCCCTGTTCTTAATGTCCCCCCAGTTTTCACAGTGGGTACGTTTTGTGTACCGTGGATTCTTCCCATCTAAGGTGTTCTACAGGTACATTCTCTACCAGGTGAGTGTGTTCTCTCCAAGTCTGCTGCAGTGTTTCAACTGCCACAGGTATGGGCACGCTGAGATAACATGTTGTAATAAGACACAGTGTTCAATGTGCAGTGGCTATCATCCTTTCATATCTGGTGAGGAACTGCCCTGTACCCACAGCCCCAGGTGCTACATGTGTGGAGGGGGTCACAGGGCGGTGTCCAAGCACTGTCCAGTTTATAGGGGGGCAAGTGAGATCCATGAAGGGCTGTGCAGGGGTGCAGTAACCACCCAAGACATCAATAAGCAGCTTCATCTACTTCAGCCCTTGGCTCGGCGTCCCACGCCAGCCACAGACCATATTGCCCCTCCAGGCCCTGAAGGAAAGAGATACTCAGTTATGCAGATAGCGCTGCTAACTGTAACCGCCTTGCCTCACTGGAGGACCTGAGCCAGGGGGGCTCCATCGACCAGGTTGATGTGCCAGTGGAAGTGTCTACCAACCCCATCTCCACTGCCAGCACTCTGCTTCATGATGCCCCTTGCACCAAGCTAGGTTGACCTCGACCCCAATGTGCTCCACACCAGGCCAGATCTCACGGCCCCTCTATCCCAGACATGGTACAAGATGATGACATCTTGGTGGTCCCGACCTCAACACGCAACTCTCCTGTCCAGTCTGCCCTGCCACTGCCTCTTTGTCACCAGCCAGCCACCCATCTGGTGCAGGTCTCTGCCCCAGCTCCCAGCCTTCGTCCATCCGCCCCAGCCATCTCTCCCACTTCTGAACCGCAGCCAACCTTCTTTGGTCTCCTCTCCGAGGCTCTGCAACTGATCCACCAGGGGCTGTCATTCATGGTCATCTGCTCCCGTCTCTGGTGCAGGGTACTGTCCTTACAGTTGTCACTATCATGCCAGGCCTGAGATCCTTCAGTGTCCTGCTCTGGAAAACACAGTCCTTACTCTGGAAGACCTAGGATTTTAAGGTGATATTGGAGGAGTATTGCCCTAGTGCAATGGGAATCAGTGAGACATGGCTCCACCCTTGCCTGCAACTCCACTTGGGGGTTATTTGACATACAGGTGCAACCACCCTCAGGGGTGGGGTGGAGGCCTGTTGTTGGCAGTTCAAGAGGATCTGCAAAGTGTGCATCTGGCTCTCACACTGTGTCCTACTGGCTATATGGAGGTCCTGGCTATAACAGTGGCCCTCACGTCAGGATGGATGTCCATTCTCCTCTGCTACATGCCCTTGTTAGGATATTACCAGTGGCGAGCTCCTCCATTACTTGCACCAGATGCCAGCCCCTTCATTTATAATGGGGGACTTCAATGCCTGTTGTTGCCACTGGGATCCAGACATGGATGGTACCCCCAACAACACAGGCTCCTCTCTCTTCCAGATGCTCCTGGAATCTCTCCAGTACAGCCTTCTCACTCCTGGTCTCCACACTCGTATCGACCCTTATAGTGGTAGTGCCTCAGTGCTGGACATCTGCTTAGGCGACACTACTTTTCATCATCCTGAGGCCCATGTGGGGCCATACATGGGCAGTGACCACCTCCCACTGTTCAACAGCTATCCAGCCTTGTCATCTACACCCTCGTGGGAAAGTCACCCCCGCTGGTGGATTCAAGGCAACAGGTGATCAGAGTTTACCTCTGCTAACTCTGCATGCTTCCCTGGTCACTGGGGCCCTCAGGACTTAACTGCTGAGGACTTCTCGAACATACTGGTGAAGGCTGGCTGCCAAGTGTTTTGTCAGTCTGCCCACTGCTACATCAGCCGTTCTGGGGTCCCGTGGTGGTCAGACACATGTACCGCGGCAGTCAAGGCCCTTTGCCAGGTTTGGCAAGCCTGGAGCTGACATCCCACCTGAGCACTGTGAAACTGTTACCAGAGGCTTAACGCGAAGTGCAAGCACATAATCAAGGCTGCCAATTGGAAAGCCTGGTCCTCCTTTTGCTCCAGCCTCTCCTTTACCACCTCCTGCTCCCACACCTGGAGATTTTTATGGACCATAGCAGGTGGACCAATAATGTACTCCTACCTGCTGCATCAAGATGGTGTGGACCTATTAGATGACCTCTCTAAGGCTGAGATCTTGGCATCCTTCTTTGGGTCACAATTCAGCACTCCCCTGGCCCTTCCTTCAGCACCCCGGTTTTGTACTGCCATCCAACGGAGCATACAACGGCTTTGATCTTCACTGTCCTTTCACCGGCAAGGAGCTTCAGGATGCCTTGTCCTCCCTCCAATTTTGCAAAGCAGCTGGTCCAGATATGGTGGCTAATGAGTTTCTCCTGCACAAACCCCCAAGCTTACATGACCCCCTTCTGTCCACCTTTAATCTTAGCTGGCATGCTGGGAAATTCCCAGGGGTATGGAAAGATGGGGTACTGCTATCTTTTCCCAAGCTGGGAAGGAACCCGACCTGCCTGTCATCATATCGACCCATCGTGCTCCTGTCCTGTGTGGGGAAGCTACTGGAGAAGACTGTTTTTCATCGGCTCTCCTGGTGGTTTGAATCCTGCAGCCTTCTCTCTGGGGCACAGTGTGAATTCAGGCCTTGGCAGGGCACCCTAGACATCCTGTGTCACCTGGAACATCTGGTGCATAACACATATCATCGGCAGCTCTTTGTGGTCGCCTTCTTCATAGACTTGAAGGGAGCCTTTGACTCTGCCCTCCATGATGGCATCCTGTCCTCCTCGCATGTTGGCATCTGAGGCAATGATATTGTGGATAATGCAGTATAGTTGGCCCTATCGTTACTTGACAAAAGATCTCTCCCTTTACCCGAGTTCACACACCACTGGATCTTAGCCACAAAACGCAAGCAGGCCTGGGACAACGTCCTTCGCACAGGCCTCCCCACCATGGAGCTGGGTTTGTGCCGAACTGACTCTTCTGACCATCCTTTGGCTCGATCTACCTCCTGAGTTCTGGAAGTGCCTCTCATCTACCTGCATATAGGTCATGTGGGTTTGGCATCTCATCTTCATTGCTTGCAGCTCCTCCTGTCCCCTTGTGTCAGCAGTGTGGTAACCAGGAGGAAATTGTGGCCCACTTCCTGCGGCACTGTTCATGGTTCCACTCCCTTTGCACCATGGACTTCTCCCTCCCTACCTCCTTGATGGGGTGGGCCTGGATCAACAACAACAACATTGCGTCCTTCACCATGTGTGTGTCTTCCTCCACAGATCGGGGCAACTTTGTCGCCTGTGACCAGCAAGTTCTCTTCGTGAGCCACTGGCAGAGCTACATCGGACTTCCTATCTGTGACAGTCCTTCATCCAACACAAAGACCAAGAATAGGGAACATACCCAGGAAAACCATCCTGTCTGCCCTCTCTTGCTTCCCTTTTCTGATAATCCAACCATCAGCAATTTTGAAATGCATGAGGTTCACTTCATGTATCTTTCAACACAGTAGAAAGAAACATGATTTTTCTTTATACACAGGATCAGCATGCAAGGGTTTCCTTTACATCATCATCACCACCCTTAATCGTCTGAAAAAATCACAATGGGCCCAAATTCATACAGAAACCTCATTCTACTTACACCTCTACTGCTTGACTGAGACAGACAGAGAGAGAGAGAGAGAGAGAGCTAAGCTATTGTAAACCTTGTGTGCTTCCTCTTTTACTGAAATTTCTCTTATTGTTTTTTTTTAACCTTTGCATGTGACTTGAAAATGAATAAGAGAAAGGGACAGAACTAAGGAGAGAGAAAGAGAGCTAAGCTATTGTAACCCTTGTGTGCTTCCTCTTTTACTGAATTTTCTCTTATTGTTTTTATTTAACTTTGGATGTGACTTGAGACTGAATAAGAGAGTGAGATAGTACTAAGGAGAGAGAGAGAGAGAGAGAGAGAGAGAGAGAGAGAGAGAGAGAGAGAGAGAGAAGTAAAAAACAAGTAACCCTTCTGACAGCCATACAGAGGCCAAAATTGCCTGCGTGGCTTGTATAAACATTGTCTACAAGTGACAGAGGGAGGAGGATGCAAATTTCTTGTGTACTTCCTCTATTACTGAATTTTCTTTTATCTTTCAATCCTTTAAAACTATCAGAAACCACAAATTTTGCACCATCAATGTATGCAGAAAGAAGTTCATGTGAATGACAATGAAATTTTTTTACCAAAAATGTGTAATAACAAGGGGTGCAGTGATAATGGAAATTACTGCTGTATATCTAAGTGCACGATAACCAAGGGATCATTGTATAGGCATGTCCTTGCATACATACATAAAGATGTAATTACGTAAGTGTGCATATAATACATACTCGTATGCTCATATGTACATACTGGTACTTATGTACATACTTATCATATCTATGATGTACACATGTTAGTATGTGTGTACAGGCAACCACCATTATTCAAATGTCCGATAAGTAATTTTTCCCTTATCCTTATTGCCATTTTTTGCATCAAATCCCTTTTATCCAGATCCATTGCCCCCTATCCAAATTCCCGAACAGAAAAATAAGTACAAAAGATTTTATTTTATTATACAAATTGGTTAACACAAAAAATGCCAAGCCAACCCCCTAGAAAGTGTGCCTGCACTATATTCTTTGCAGTGAATCCTTTAACTAAATCAGTACAAATTCCATTGTGTCTAGCAATAACCCTCTAAGACCCATTGCATAACTCCATATAACTCATGTGTTCCTCAATATTATCTGAATTCTGCTGATGTTACACTTCGCAGGTGTGTAATTATAAATGGAAACATACTTAAGAAGTGACTAAAGTCACATATGACAACTCAGTGTCATCACCCATAGGCAGAAGGAAGAGGAAAGAATGAAAGAAAGACAGAGGAGGGAGTGTAAAAGTTACCTGTAGGCAGAAGGAAGGGGAAAGAATGAAGGAAAGAAAGACAGAAGAGGAAGGAAGGAAGAGTGGAAAGGGCATATACCCATAGCAGCACTACACTGAGTGAGAGGATGGTGAGTGCCCCCACCCACCTGTAAATTAAAGTAATTCAAGTATAAGTGGCTAGGGAACAGCTGGAAGAAGGAAAGTGGTGAGAAGGGAGGGAGTGATCAGTAGGATGGAAGTACTGAATGCAATGAAGAAAGTCAATATGGGGAAAGCTCCATGTATTGGAGGGTGTGGTGAACTGCTGAAGCATGGGGGGCTGATAGTAGCAGAATGGATATGGAAGATGTGCAGATTGGCCTGGGAGGAAGGTCCCTAAGGACTGGAAGTCAGGTATAAGTATTCCCCTGTACAAAGGAAAATGGGAAAAAGAAGTAAGTGGTAATCATAGGGGCATTTGTCTTCTTAGTGTAATAGGAAAAGTATATGGAAGGATACTTACTGACAGAGTAAGGGAAATAACGGAGGAATTACTTGGAGAAGAACAGGGAGGTTTTAGGAAGGGAAGAGGCTGTGTAGATCAAATATTCATCCTTAAGTCTTAAGTGAAAAAGTTTCTAGAGAAGGGAAGAAAGTTGTTTGCAGCCTTCATGGATTTGGAGAAGGCATATGACAGAGTGGATAGATAAAGAATGTGAAAAATACCATAAATATATGGAGTAGATGGGAAGGTTTTGAATGCCGTGAAGAGTATGTATGAGGATGTTACGGTTGCAGTGTGAGTGGATAGTGAACTCAGCAAATTTTTCTATCTGAATGTTGGATTGAAACAGGGATGTGTCATGTCTTCATGGCTGTTCAATCCGTATATGGATGGGGTTATAATAGAGGTACAAGGTAGGGCAGTGGATGATGGAGTGACCCCCATGAGAGAGGGCAGTGTTTGAAAACTTCCTGTAGCTACTGTTGTTTGCAGATGATACTGTATTGTTAAGTGAAGATGAAGGGGAACTGCAAGGCTCAGTGAATGAGTCTGGGAGAGTGTGTAAGAAAAGGAATCTGAAGGTGAATATAGGGAAGAGTAAAGTTATGGTCTTCGAGAGAAATAAAGCCACTGAATGTACAGTAAGGTTGGATGACGAGGAAATGGAAAATGTGAGTACATTTAAGTACCTGGGTAGTGTGATGAGTATAATTGCATGTTTGGAGGATGAAGTGTTTGTAAGGGTACAACAAAGAAGAAAGGTTGCTGGTTCTTTGAAGGAAGTGATAAGAAATAGGGAAGTGAGCATGGAAGTAAAAGTGTCACTGCATGACAGTATTGTGATACCAACTCTAACATATGAAAATGAAGCTTGGATATTGTTGGAGGGACACACATCAAGAGTGAGAGCAGTGGAAATGAGATATCTGAGAGGAGCAAGTGGAGTTACATGGAGAAACAGACTGACAAATGAGGAAGTGAAGGAGCATTGTGGTGTGGAAATGGATGTGATAGAATGCATTAGGAGAAATACACTGTGTTGGTTTGGCCATGTGGAGAGGATGGAGAGCAAGAGACTAACAAAGGAGTGTGTATGCGAGTGAGGAGGAGGGTGGGAGAGGGAGGGGGAGGCCAAGGATGAGATGGAGGTATGCAGTGGACAGGTATATGAGGGAGGGCAGTGAAATGGCAGGAGACAGGGTGGCATGGAGGCGATATGTTTGTAGCCACCCCTTATGGGACTGAGGCATATGGCAATAGACAGATAGGCAATCGCCAACACACAATCTTAGTCATTCGTTTTAAGATGACCTTAGAGCCCAGTCACTATTAAGTGTGCTAGTGTCAGTGATGGAACTGACATTAGCAAACCTGTTAGTGAGTGTGAGCAGTAAGTGAAGTGAAATTAAATTAAAGGGCTACCAGCTTAGGTGAATTGGATACTGTACTAATTTTAAGACATACTGTATTTTCAGTGGTAAGCACCATGTAAAGTACAGTGAAGTGAAATAACTACCAGTTTAGGTGAGTCAGAAACTTGTTTTTTTAGGTGGGTAGGTGAATCTTGGCCAAAAACGTATGAGGGACCTTGTACCCAGTGGGAGTGAATGGAGGTTTCAGTGAAACTTTTTTTTTTGAACACTGGTGTGCACTGAGGATAAATTTTAAGACCTATACTGTTTATGATGGTGCTTATCATCAGATGAAGGTCTTTCTATCTATCTATTGCCAGACACCTTAATCCCATAAGGGGTGGTCCCAAACAAATCGCCTCCATGTCGCCCTGTCCCCCGCCATTTCATTGCCCTTCTCCCAGCTCACACCCCCCCTCCCTCATATACCTCTCCACTCCATCCCTCCATCTCATCCTTGGCCTCCCCCTCCCTCTCGCCTCCTCAACTCTCTCACATACACTCTCCTCGTCAGTCTCTCACTCTCCCTCCTCTCCACATGGTCAAACCACTTCACTGCATTTCTTCTAACACTTCCTATCACAGCTACGTCCACACCACAACGCTCCTTCACTTCCTCATTTGTCAGTCTGTCTCTCCATGTGACTCCACATCTCATATAACTCATTTCCACTGTTCTCACTCTTGACTTCTGTCCCTCCAACAAGGTCCAAGCTTCACTTCCATACATCAGAGTTGGTATTACAATACTGTCATGTAGTAGCTTTTTCACTTCCATGCTCTCTTCCCTGTTTCTTATCACTGCTTTTTAATGAACCAGCAACCTTTCTTCCCTGTTGTACCCTTTCAAGCACTTCACCCTCTAAACTTCCATCCTTCCTCATCACACTACCCAAGTACTTAAACACACTCACATTTTCCATTTCCTCCTCCTCCAACCTCACTGTACATTCACCGACTTCACTTCTGACACACACAGTTCTCCCAAACTGGAGTTGTCCTTGCAGGTGGGAAACCCAAGCAAAGTTCAGGCACACAACTAACCATAGATGCCAAAGAACTAAATACACACAAAAAAAAAAAATAAATAAATAAATATGATAAATATGAAGGGAAAAGAAAAACAAAAACACTTGAAAATGCAGAAAGAATGCATAAAAAAAAAGGGGGGGGGAGAGGGGGGGCTGATACATGAAACCATTGATTTGAAATGGAAATGCCACAGAGAGACCACCCAAAACAAATTAAACAGGGAAAAAATGAAGTCCACAGTTGCTTCAAAAAATCACAGGCACTGTAAGATGTTGGAGAAAGCAATGAAGAATAAGACACCACGTAAAAATGACTGCGAAAGACCAAAACTCAGGGATGCCATCACAGCTGACTCCCACATATTTCTGGCTCTCATAGGTTTCTGAGAAAACAAGACACACAGCTGAACACTGCCAAGCAAGGGGCATTCAAGTGCTTTAGGACAAACTTGCTTCCATGTATACAAGTGCCCTTGCTGATGTTCACCATTTGATGCCTCTCTTCTCTTCCATGCAATTTGCATTACCAAAAGCCCAGAAATGCCTCAGAAAGTAATTTGTCATTTCTGTGAACTACACGATCATAGGTCTCATCAATCATGGTGATATTCTAGGTACCATACCTGACTTATAATGAGGACTGACAGTATATTCATCAACACTTTACCAACCTGTTAAATTTGAAAGGAAGAAACGATATGCTATAATAACTCACCTCTTGGGGCCGGTTGTTCCTCCTCCTCTCCCTCTGGGTGTAGTTGACATCCCCCACCTGTGATAACATCCCTGTGTGTTAGGCCACTACCTACCCAGTCCTCTATTCTTTCCCCTGCACCATTTTCCTTATGTGCCATCAGCTTCCCCCCCTCCCCCCCCAACTGTGGTCTAGCAATTATAATGCCCCAGTCAGACTGACAACCTTCCATAAAGTTTGATCCCTAAGAAGTGACTGGAGGCTTTTCAGTCATGTAATACCACCATGAAAACTTGGCTAGTCATCTTCCCTTAAATGCACTGGGCTACAGTAGCCTAGCCTTGGGTCCCTTTACCTCAAAGTGAGTAAAACAAAACTAGCTGTAGCCATTTTACTGTCACCAGTTCCGTGTGTCTTCACTTCCAATGTTCATCAGCCTTAATTGGGCAGAGGCTATTATCCTTTTGAAGTTTATTCAATATCTCAAAGACAGTACTATGGATCTATATAATTTTCATATTACTTCTGTGTGACTCATACAATATGTGAATGTGAATATTTTCCTACAGTTTAGTAATCAAAATGGACAACTTTAGGCCAGGTTAAAGTGGTCAGAGTATAGTGGCCTTCATTCTGTGTTTCCTCTCATTTTTCCCACTCCCTTCCTCTTAGTCACATCGGAATATATCATGGGAAGAGTACACTCCATACCTGCTCATTCAGAGGCTTCATTTCATCAGACTGCACAACAATTTAGTGAACGTTTGTGAAATGACAAAAAAATTACACTAAAACATGGTTATACTATGATGTTGAACAGATACAAGTATGATGACAGAAAATGTATCTGTATTTTGAAAGTCATGTAGACCATGCAACAACTCTGAAATAGTCCACTTATCTAATACTAATACAGTATGACCTCATTCCAATGGACTTCACTAGACTGGAATTTGCTTTTTTCGGAGTCAAGGCACTGAGTGGAATCATTTCTTATATACTGCGAAAACTCAGAAAAGCTAGAAGCAGTCCGGACTGCCTAACGTCAGGCCGAGGCAGCCATACTGTCCACATTGTTTGTGTGTTCGTGCGTCAGCTGGTGCATCATTATTGTCCCCTCATGCTTTACCTCAGTCTGACCCACATCATTTCCCCTCCAAATCGTTTCCTCAGAAGTCCCTGATATACTATCCGAGAGTGACGAGTGATAAGTGAAATATACAAAGTGAACATCTTTGGTTTGTAAGATTGTAATAATAAGGTGAATAAAATGTACAGTACAGTATTTGAAACATGTTTAAAATTAAGTTGTACCAATAAAGTATTTTCTAAATGCTAAAAAAGTAAAAAAGGGGTCTATATTAATATTAATATTAATGTAAATTCAAGACACCAAGCATTAATCACATGGCGTGCGGTTTGTAAGTTCATGCGTCAGCTGGTGCATCACTATTTTCCCTCCCGTGCTCTGCCTCAGTCTGACCCACGTCATTTTCCCTCCAAATCATTTCCTCGGAAGTCCCTGACATACTGCTCGAGAGTGACAAGTGATTAGTGAAATATACACCAAAGTGAACATCTTTAGTTTCTGACATTGTAAATAATGAGGAGACTAAAGTGTACAGTACAGTATTTGAAAAGTGTCTGAAATTAAGTTGTACCAATAAAGTATTTTCTAAATGCTAAAAATGTAGAAAAAGGGTCTACAGTACATTAATACCTTAATATTAATATACATTCAAGACACCAAGCATTAATCACATGATGCGTGGTCTGTGTGTTCGTGTGTCAGTTGCTGGTGGACTGGTGACATCACTAATGTCCCCCGTGCTCTGCCTCAGTTTGACCCACATCATTTCCCCCCCCACACCATATCCCCAGAAGTCCTTGATATACTGACGGAGGGGGACAAGTGACAGGTGAAATATACAAAGTGAACATCTTTAGTTTGTAAGATCATAAGTAACAACGTATCTAAAGTGTACAGTACAGTATTTGAAAAGTGCTCAAAATTAAGTACACCACATGGCACGCAACGTACTATTGCCGACAATTATAACTGGTACAGTCAGTGTTGTCAATCCTCTTTTTCCTTAGTGTGAATCCTGTGCAGCTCGACTCAGTTTCTCCGAATCATTTACTGGTGTGAAGAAGAGTCGCTGGGAGATGTCTGGCGCAAGTGTAGGGGGTGGCGGTGTTGGAGGTGGGGGCAGTGGGGGTGAGGGGGGAAAGTGACTGAGTAAATGTGGCACCAATGTAATACAGATGTGGCACCAGCGTATTCGTTAAAAACATAGGTTTACGTTGTGAATGAGCTAAAACAACCTCTTTTTAGTGGTAACGACACTGAGTTAGGGATTCCACTTTTATCTCAGAATGCTACTACAATCTGTGTGTTGAGGTTAACATATACAGGAATTGTCATTTAACAACAGCGCTAGAAGTTTGATAAATGTTGACAGTTGGAAGTGGTAGCATGTTACACAGATGCTTCTCTGCTAGAACCTTCCTCGAGTGACCGACTGAGCAGGACGCAGAGAAAGTCATTACCTGTTATCAGCACAGTCGAACTCTAATCAACACTGAGGGAATTCGAAGGAGGTGCTGCTTGTGGTATCTTGTGGAGTGATATAGTGGTACTAAACAAGCAAGAAGAGAAAACACACCATAATAAGGCGCGGCAAAGGAGAGTGAACGCCTTGGAGATGGCGGCGCAGCCGGCTACCCAGCCGGTTGGAGTGCCCATGGATGACGAGGCTATGCTGAAGGTCGGACCTACCCAAGGCAAGCGTGGACGACAGCCACTCCAGGAAGAAGAGGAGGATGGTGGACAAGACGACACATCCCACTCAGGGAAGTATTTTAAACCCACACAATCTACTGACATCACAGGTGAGCGCTTAATCACTTTCCTGGTCCGCACTTTAGATGGCAGTGCAGCTTTTACCAACCCCAGAGCTCTGTCTAAGGCCATCAGTGCTTGCTCTTGGAGTAAATATAGTGTGGAGGGTGAGCTTCGGGTATTGGGACGAGGGGCAGCCTTTCGCTTCTGCATAGCAGAGGCGAATTTAACCAAGCTATCTGCCCCTCCTGAGTCCCTAACTTCCCTCGGAGAATGGAAGGTCAAGTGCTGGAGGGCCACCTCCCCCACAGATAGTGCTTATTCATTTGGGAAAATCAATCCGGTGTCACTTGACCTATCCACCGATGACATCCTTTCACAGCTTCGCTGTCTGGGGTCAGGGGGCCACCTTGTAGAGGTTTCACGCCTCACTTCCCGATCTGGACAGGATGGCACACAGGTTCCGTCTCGAGTTATTCGCCTCAAGTTCGAGGGTCCCATGCCAGAAAAAGTCATACTGGGATATTCGTGCTACATGGTGGGTACTTACACCTTTCCGCTGCTACGATGCTTCACTTGCCACCAGTTTGGACACGGATCTCTTTCCTGTCGGAACAAAGTCCGATGTGCACGATGCAGCCGCTTTCACCCCTATCGCTCTAGCACTGGGGAGCCTTGTAAAGAGGACCCTTATTGTTTTTTCTGTGGCGACGCTCACACAGTCACATCAAGATCATGCCCAGTTTATCAGAAAGCTCTCACCATCCATGTAGAAGCCCGAAACAACCCATCTTCTCTCCAGTCTGTGAACACCAAGCTGCGCTCCCTCAACCCGGCACTGCGTACTGCCACACCCCCTCGCCTCGCTCAGTCAGCACCATCTGTCTCCTCTCACGCATCCAGCCGACCTGTGCAGCAGGGCCTAAGTTTTGCTGCAGTCACCTCCAACCGTTTCTCTGCCCTACAGGATCTGCAACCATCAGAGGCGGACATCGACAGGGAATCTGATACGGGCACACACATTTCCCCACCCTCTGAGATAGTGACATCTGCCCAGAGACTGACATACTCAGCGGTCGTCCACTTGCCCCCGAGGTTGAGGCGCCCTCGTGTGTCTGAACAACCTCGCTCCCCCCCACATCTCCCAGAGGACAGGACATCAATGGAAGAGATCTCGCTGGCTCCAATCCCCTCTCAAGGTCAGCACCAGGAATGGGCCCCTCATCGTGCTCAAGCAATCCGCACCCTGCCAGACAGGCCCCAGCGACCCCCTTCACCGCTGCCTTCCCTTGGTACCCAGCCACGACCTCTCCCTGCTGTGGATCTTGCTGCCTTTCTCCGGATTGTAATCGATGCCATATCAGCCTACCTTCAGGGCATGACACCCAAGGACATTTGTGAGCAAATTATGCCTAGGTTACTCTCCCTTGTATTATCTTGTAAGACTCCACCCCAAAGCATTTTTCCATGGTGGTATGGAACGCTCGTTCTATATTGAATAAAACCTATGAATTTAAGATGCTTATGAACGAACTTCTTCCGTCGATTATTGGGGTAAGTGAAACATGGTTACAACCACATCTTCGTTTTAATCTTAGAGGACATACAGTCGTTAGACAGGATAGGCCAGCACAGCAGGGGGGTGGGTTGGCCTTACTGGTCAGGGACGGTATTCATCACAGGCCTTTCCCACTCACCGCTTATACCAATGGGGCTCTGGAGACCTTAGGTGCACAGATAGAGTTGCAGGGACGTCGAGTTTCCTTATTACTTTTATACAACCCCTGTCAAAATATCACCATTGCTGAATTTACACATTACTTCGACCAGCTCCCTTCACCGGCATTGGTCTTTGGCGACTTTAATGCCCGTCACTCCTTGTGGGAACCCGGTCTCCCTAGCAGCTCTGTAAGCGCCACCGGTTCTTCCCTGTTTTCGTATCTATTACAAACAGACAGATACGTCCTTCTATCCCCAGTGGGCCTCAAAACTCGTTATTATCCACACACAGGAGCAGGCTCAGTTTTAGACCTATGTATAGGGGATACCTACTTTCATGGGGTGGAATTTACTGAGGGACCCTTTATGGGTAGCGATCATCTCCTGCTAATAATCCGTATCCCTGATAGATCCGTCTCCGACTTGGCTCCCGTGAGCCCGCGTTGGCGTCTGTCTGATGGTGGATGGACAAAATTTTCCAAGGTTTTGATGGACCCTCCGCCAGTGATTCACCTCCCCGTAAATCTAGCTGTGGGTGCTTTTTCGGATTGGTTGATGGCGGCAGGCAAGGAAGCATTTTCACTGATTACTTCCCGTCGGGCACCGCGGTGTGGGGTCCCTTGGTGAACCGAGGAGTGTCACAGGGTGGTGTTAGCAAAGCGCCAGGCTTGGTGCGCGTGGCAGGTCTGCTTATCTGAGGCCAACAGAGCTCAGTATCAACGGGCAAATGCGGAGTGCACCCGCACAGTCATGGCTGCAAAAAGGAAGGCCTGGGCGACTTTTGTGGCATCTCTGTCATTCTCCACTTCCTCCACTCGCGCCTGGCGTTTTTTGCGGGCCATGAAGGGTAAATTAACCACTTACACATATCCCCTAACCCAAGATGGAGTGGATCTGCTCACTACCGCAGATGCAGCTAATGCATTTGCCTGCCATTACAGCATGTCCCTTGGTATCCCAGCTCCCCTCCCTGACTTGTCCCGTGTCATGTGCGCGGTTGAGGTGGCTGAAACGAAGCCCCCCCCCCCGACGGACTTGTCGTCCCCTATCACTCCTCATGAGTTGACAATTGCCATGCGTGCTCTGCCCCACCGCAAAGCTGCTGGGCCGGATACTATTCCATATGAATTCCTGACCCATTTACCTCCTGTGGCACATAATCTCCTCTTGCAGTTGATCAACGATAGCTGGCGGTTGGGTGTCTTTCCCACGACATGGAAGCGTGCCTCCATTCTCCCCTTTCCAAAGCCGGGGAAAGACCCCACCCTGCTTAGTAGCTACAGGCCTATAGCTCTTCTTCCGTGTCTTGGGAAACTCATGGAGCGAGTGGTAAGTAACCGGTTACATTGGTGGGCAGAGAGTAAGGGTCTTCTCATGGAGGAGCAGTGTGGTTTCCGGCCAGGACGAGGCACTCTGGATGTTCTTCATCAACTTGAACATTCCAAGTCACATATAGAAATAAGGAAATCATGTTGTCCCTTTTTATAGACCTGGCTGGGGCCTTCGACTCTGCTTCCCATGAGGGGATCCTCTATAATTTATCAAGAGTGGGGATAGTTGGCACGCCTCTGACTTGGATTCGTAGTTTCCTGTCTGGTAGAACTTTCTCAGTTTCTCTTGGGGGGTTAACCTCTTCTTCCTTCCCAATTCGTAAGGGGGTACCTCAGGGGTCGGTCTTGAGTCCCTTCCTCTTTAACATGATGTTGTCTACACTACCCTGTCCTCCAGGCACTTCTCTTCTAGTATATGCAGATGACCTAACCCTCCTTAGCTCAGCACCCACTCTGCAGGAGGCACAGGATAGTCTCCAGTCGGGGATTAATACCCTTCTAACTTGGTTTGCAGACTGGGGATTCAGGGTTAATGTAGACAAATGTGTTCTAATATTTTATACCCTTAAACACGCATTACCCTCTCTGCCCACTATTTACGTTCATGATACCTCTGTACCTCTTCGGCGTCGCCACACTTTCCTGGGACTCCGACTCGATGGCCCAATTCTGACTTGGAAGGCACATATTGATTATTTACGAGTCTCCTGTATGAAACGCCTTTCCCTCATGAAATGCTTAACAGGCTTCCGATGGGGTGCCTCCCGGGAAGTCCTATTGAAGTTTTACCAAGTGTATATCCGAAGCAAACTGGATTATGGCTGTACCATATATGGATCTGCTTCCCCCTCCCTTTTAAATAAGCTCGATGTAATTCAAAATTCTGCCCTCCGGACAGCACTTGGAGCATTCTGCTCCTCTCCGGCTGCTGCTATGCATGCAGAGGCAAATGTGTTACCTCTGGAGCAATGGCGAGTGTTCCAAGATTGCTTATTCCTAAATAGAAGTCTCTCTTTTTCCCCTTCCCATCCCTTGGTTATACTTTATGCCCATTCCAGAATCTCCTATGATAATCCATCCTGGGCTCTACGTTCACGTGTTCCATTCCTTGTCCGAGCTTTGCAATCCTATAGCCGACTGTCCCTGCCTTTACCTCATCCTATCCCTATATCCACTGTCTCCCCAGTCCCCCCTTGGTTCCCACTACCCTCCTTTTTTGATTTACACCTTCACGCCCCATTTACTAAGTCCATTGACTTTCCCAATGCCTTACCCCTCTTTGGTGAATTACTGTCCCTCCGTTACACTAACTCCAGATTTTTACAGATGGCTCTCATGTCCCCTCCCCTCCTTCCACGACGGCGGTAATATTTGTCCCTTCTCTTTTCCTGTGTAGAATTTGGAAACTAGACGGGCTTCACCCTATCCTTGCTGCTGAGCTTTTTGCCATCCTGGGCGCCTTGGTGTTTGTCAGAGATTCACTCCACCCCCAGACAGTCGTCATTTTTTCTGATTCACAGTCTTCCCTAGCCCTCTTGTCCTCCTGGCGCCCGTCCTCTCATCGCAAACTTGTCTTTAACAACTGTCACTCTGTTCTTCTTTCTCTCCATGCTCGAGGCTTTACAATACATTTTCAGTGGGTCCCTTCTCAACTGGCATCCATGGAAACACCGTAGCCGATGCTGCGGCCACACTGGCACATGACACGACAGACATTGAACCCTATCCTCTTGACTTTTCCTCCTTTTCTAAACACGTCTTTCACACCATCTTCAACATATGGAATGCTGCCATCCCTGATTTGCTACACAACACATGCCTTTCTGCATATCGCACATCATCTGCCCCGCAACCCTGGGCTCGCTCTTCCAGCCGTGACCTGGACACCGCACTGGTCAGACTACGGCTTGGCCATACAGCCCTAAACGCACACCTGCACAGGATAGGCCTCTCCCCTACTCCCTCGTGCCCATGGTGTGGCAATGCAGATGAGACCATCCTCCACTTCATCTTTTGGTGCCCAAGGTTCTTCTCTGCTAGAACCTTCCTCCGTTCAGCCATGATCGCCTGTGGTGTCCACGACTTCACGCTTCCTATCCAACTAGCTGGTGATGGCCTACCGGAGGATCAAAAGGCCAAGGTATTACGCCTCATGAAACAGTTTCTCCGTGTTACAGGTCAGATTCGTCGCCTGTAATCCCCACTGGTGAGATGAGCCTCCTCTGCTTTCTTCAAGAAACCATCCGATTAACAGGGGTCATCAGTGCATAATCATCCCTGCTAGGCCCAACTTCCCAGGGTGCCATTTCCGCCAGGGGAGGGTGTATAAGCTTCATCACTTCACCACCCTTTAACCTAAGAAGAAGAAGACCTTCCTCCGTTCAGCCTTGATCGCCTGTGGTGTCCACAACTTCACGCTTCCTATCCTACTAGCTGGTGTTGGCCTATCGGAGGACCAAAAGGCCAAGGTGTTACGCCTCATGAAACAGTTTCTCCGTGTTACAGGTCAGATTCGTCGCCTGTAATCCCCACTGGTGAGATGAGCCTCCCCTGCTTTCTTCAAGAAACCATTCGATTAACAGGGGTCATCAGTGCATAATCATCCCTGCTAGGCCCAACTTCCCAGGGTGCCATTTCCGCCAGGGGAGGGTGTATAAGCTTCATCGCTTCACTACCCTTTAACCTAAGAAGAAGAAGAAGAAGAACCTTCCTCCGTTCAGCCTTGATCGCCTGTGGTATCCACGACTTCACGCTTCTTATCCTACTAGCTGGTGTTGGCCTATCGGAGGACCAAAAGGCCAAGGTGTTACGCCTCATGAAACAGTTTCTCCGTGTTGCAGGTCAGATTCGTCGCCTGTAATCCCCACTGGTGAGATGAGCCTCCCCTGCTTTCTTCAAGAAACCATTCGATTAACAGGGGTCATCAGTGCATAATCATCCCTGCTAGGCCCAACTTCCCAGGGTGCCATTTCCGCCAGGGGAGGGTGTATAAGCTTCATCGCTTCACTACCCTTTAACCTAAGAAGAAGAAGATGTTACACAGATTTGACAAGGTAATAATTGGGGAAACTACAATTTCAACGAACAAGCGGCAAAAGGTATTACAGTAGCATCTTCCTTTATAATAGATAACCCATAAAGAACAACTACAGTAAGTTTTGCATAATATGGCCATACCCACAAAAATATGAGTTTTTTCAAGTGTGTTCGATGTAAGTTAAATTACACAATGCATACGAAATACTGCAGATATCGATTCCTTTGTTGTTCCATAAATTTTGAGTTAGATAATTATAATGTTAATGAGGTTATCATGTTACAAGCAAAGATCATAAGATATCTGTTCCTTTATCTTATCTGCATTCATGGAATCTTCACCATGCGAGTCTCTTTTCCTGATTGTGGGAGCAACAACTGGCAATTTGTAACACTACAGCAACAAACTAAATGCATAAAATAGTATAGAGACAGCACACATTTTGTAATATATATTCATTCAGTATAAATGTCCAGGCATTCTCCATTCTATAACCTCTCGGAGAATATGGGTCTTGTTGGAATCATTCATAGCCATAGGGCCCCGCTGCAGGGGGTCACCTTGATGTGGTGGTGCTTGAAGCATGGTTGGCAGTGCCACCTATTTTGGAGTCCTGCCTACCTTTGTAGGGTTTGGCATTTGTCGGCCTCATGGACCAAGCACCCCCTACATCACTGGTGGAAGCCTGCTGGTGATGTTAGTCCCTGCCCATTTGCCATCTAGGGCGGGACTATCGTTTCCCCACATATTTGCCGTCCATGGCGTCCCATAATGCTAAGAGACAGGAGTCCTGGGGTTGAGTGATGCTGCACGATGCACCCTGAAGCTTGCACTACACCTCTTTGGTCCCTTATTCTGGGTAGACAGGTGGCCTGGTTGGGCCAGACCAGGTCAATCAGCTGGTCATGCATTGGCTGGAGTCAAGTGGGCACTGGGGGGCCTGGTGGCTCCTATCATCCTGGAGTCATCCTTGCCCAGGTCCCTTGGTGGTTACATGTGTATACTATCCTGCTACCTCTGGGGTCGCCAGAGGTGTTGTTCTTAGCATACGACCTCCTCTTGCGGGACTCCATGGTGGGTGGAGGGGTGGGGGAATGAAGTATTTTTTTTGTCTAATTATGGCTGCAGCTCCCCTCAAGTTTGGTACTCGTGTGGTAAATGGCTGGGCCTGCGAGTCCCCAAACAACCGGCCACGTCTTTGCTCCTGCCAACCCTGTACCACATAAGGGCAACAAGGGTATGGAGCACTTTCAAGGGAGTGGCACACAGCCCTCCAGGAAAGCTCTCTTGCCCTTCACTGAGACGATGTCTGACTTCTTTGCGCCTGACCAATACATGAAATTTCTAGTTCTGAAGTTGGCTGATGGGACCAGAATGCATTTATGGTTCACCATGACCTGGTCAAGGCTTGTGGGTCATCCCCAAAGGTTGTTCCACAGGCAGATGGGTCACTTCATATAGAGGCCAGGGATGCTGATGAAAGTGCTCGCATGCATGCCATCAAATGTTTAGCCTCCTGTGATGTCACAGTCACCATTCATTCCATCCTGAACCAGACTCGGAGTGCTGTCTTCTCTGAGGAGTTCCTTAGGTACTAGGAGGAGGACCTCCTGGATGGGCTGAAAGACCAGGGAGCAGCGAAGGTGGAGAGGATAAAGAAAAAGGTAGACAGGATACTGACAGGCACACCATCACTGATTGTCATATTTGATTGGTTGACATTGCCTAATGTCTTAGAGGCAGCTTACTACCACCTTCGGGTTAAGGCATATGTGCCAAGACCTAGGCGGTGCTTCCATTGCCAGAGGTTTGGGCATGTCAGCAGGTCTTGTCGTAGGAACATGCAAGGTCTCCCACAGGTGTGTGTTAATTGTGGTGGCAATTCACATGGTGAAATGGACTGCCCGAATCCCCCCTCGTGTATCAACTGCTATGGTACTCACCCAGCTTCATCAATGCAGTGTGACCAGTGTAAGTTTGAGAATGAAGTCATGTCAGTTTGAACCCATAAGAAGATTTCTTTTGCAGAGGCAAAGGAAAGGGTCAGAGGGTTGTTTATTTGCCCTGGGGTCACCTTTGCTTCAGCTTTCTCATGTCGTAAGGAGGTTTCACAGTACAACTAGACAACACTACATGCTACCCCACCTGCTTCTTGGGGTAATCAGTCGTCACAGATGTCCCAGTTGGGGGATGCTACTGTGGTGGCAATACATGGAGGAGGCAGTGCCTCCTCCAACAAGGTCCCACCCATATGTGGTGGTGTCTTCCCCCTTCCACGCATCCCTGCTCCTGGACTGAAGGCTGGACCCTTGGTCAGGGTAGAGGCAACAAATGATGCACGCATGCTACAACAAATGACGGACGCATGCTACCACCATGTGCATCGTCAGAGCCAAAAGAATGGAGTGGTAACCTGCCTGCTTCAACTAATGTTTCTTCCTCCATTTCAGTGACAGAGGGTCAAC
The DNA here is from genome assembly GCA_018397915.1 of Birgus latro. Taxonomy (NCBI): domain Eukaryota; kingdom Metazoa; phylum Arthropoda; class Malacostraca; order Decapoda; family Coenobitidae; genus Birgus; species Birgus latro. The sequence continues at coordinate 63,918 of JAGKTI010001793.1, forward strand.
ACCTTTATGTGGTGGTAGCAGATGTCGATGTCGATGCTTCTCCTTGTCCTGACATATCCAAAAAACCCTGCGTCTCTCCTGTGCATGGTACGTGTCGCCGTGGCTCCTCAGAATGCTCAGACACTGAGGGCATGCCAC
>JAGKTI010001794.1:0-14328 GCA_018397915.1 Birgus latro
CTGCTGAAAGGACAGAAGTCAAGAGTGAGAGCAGGTGGAAATGAGTTATTTGAAAGGAGCATGCGGAGTCACACTGAGAGACAGACTAACAAATGAGGAAGTGAAGGAGAGTTGTGGTGTGGTTGTGGACGTGATGGGAAGCGTTAGGAGAAACACGTTAAGATGGTTTGGGATGTGGAGAGGATGGAGAGTGAAAGACTGACAAGGAGAGTGTATGTGAGTGAGGTGGAGGGGGCGAGAGGGAGGGGGAGGCCGAGGATGAGATGGAGGGATGGAATGGAGAGGTATATGAGAGAAGGGGGTGTGAGTTGGGAGCGTGGTAGTGAAATGGCGGGGGACAGAGTGACATGGAGGCGATTTGTTTGTGGCCACCCCGTGCGGGATTGAGGCGTCTGGCAATAGATAGATAGATAGACCGTTTCCACAGCTTCTGCACTGAGTTACGGTTCGCAATGCATGACAAAATAAAATGTTAACAGTAAATGATAGTTACGGCAATTTTTTACCACTTTACAGCATGCTGGAAAAGGTTACAGACATGAAAATAATTATGAATATCACCTTTCTCACAGCCAATGCATAAAATTAATGATATAGAACAAAACTAGGATTTTGGCAGCAGTTAGGGTATTTACAGGAAGGCTGTGGCTGTCCTGAGGAATACTCCGCTGCCTCCTCTCAGACTCTGACAGTATGAAGGTGCACCTGAAGCAGGAATCCACCACTGCACTTCACAAAATCCTTGACACTCTGAATTCTTTTCTCACTTGTGCTGCACTTCACTTAACACTGTCTGTGTCATTGCACATCACCGTAAATATCCATGTGGTCTAGTGGCAGCCATGGTGAGAGCATACGCAAGATCTGGCGCCTAAGCAGGAACTGGGGAAGAGCGAGGGCATGCAGGTGGCGCGGTAACACAGTTGGTCAGTGCAAGCGGGAAATTCAAACTGGTGTGTCCAAAAAAAATCGGATTTTTTTTTTGGGGGGGGGGGGGGGAGGGGGAGTTCTGAATGTCCCAGCCAATGATGTCCGGACAGTGGGGTGTTCGGTTATTGGGCATCCGGATAGTAGGGAGATTACTGTTTCCCCCCCCCCCATGCTTCCTCCGCCTGCTCACTGTTACCATGGGCGAACGTAACCCTCCTAAGCCTACAACTTTGTCAAGAAAGGGGAAGAAGAGGAAACCAACATTACACCCCAAAGTCAGATGTAATAAAGATGACTCATGGCAGAGAAGAAAGCCAAAGCTGACCAACATTACTCGATAATTCTTTACCAAAGGGTGCATCGATTCCTCCTATGTTATAACAAACTCACGATCTCAAGTTAAGTAATTTTTGTACATATGCAACACAGATGGTTAACGGTTGAATTGTGACTACAAGAAAAGAATGGAAAAAACAAAATACATCTATTTTGGTGCATGTAAGGAAGTGCGCATGTCGCCCGCAGCAACATTTACCAACGATCTCTCCAACTAACTGCATTGCGTACCAACCACCACTCCGACTGGACACATCAGTTTATCGTGCATTCTAAATCCTCATTTACAGCTTTCAGAGGTAAGTTTATAAAAATGCCCAGTAGCAGTGGTAATTCAGGAAAAATAACAAGTATCCTGTAAAAGACTCATTTCAGTAGAAAATATGGAATTAATCTTAATGAACTGACAACTCTTATGACAACGCTGAGGCAACTGAGGGCAATGATGCCGCTTCCGTTGTCTCCACACTGGACTTTGAGGGGTTCCTGAAGAAGGCTAATGAGGAGGAAGTAGCACAGAGGCAGCAGCATGACGCAGTAGTGTCACGAATTTTCTACATCATAAAATTATGTAACGTAAATTGTGACATCGAGTGATTTTGCGGGAGCAACGAATTATTATGAAATGCACGAGATTTCGCTCATTCTCTCAACCGTCCGCTCACGTACTTATATTCACATCAAGTTGTCAAAACTTTCGTCATTCTTTCGCGAGTGATTGTTTTTATGTGCAGACGGTGCATTCCTCTGAGCGATAATTTCTGAATTATCGCTTCCGCCTCCCTGGCCGTTGCCCGGGCCACACCCTTTCACACGCTCTTCACGTCGGACACTCAAAACCATAGCCAGTCTGCTTCTAGTCACGGTGCGTGCGGGTTGAAAGCTCGAGTGATCACTTTTCTTAGCGATTTCAGATCTCAGCTTGTATTGGCGTGAATCCCCGAAGCTCCCACCAACTTGGTGATCGACAGCAGCATGGTCTCATCTATACCGATCAATATTTTCTTTTGTTTTCCTAGGCTTAAGTTTTTGGGTTATTTAGCTATTTGTCTGAGTGTTTGAGTGAGTGCATTTCCCTTTCTTTGATTTGAATTGGAGTCATGTAACGTAAATTTATTTTCTTGTATTCAATAAATTTACAGTTCGTTTTCTTGAGTTTTGTTAAATGTAACAGTCGTGTTTAATTTTTCCACATATTTAGTACAGTTTTGCTACTCCACGTTAGCACAACTCTTTATATTAATCATGACTGGTACTTAGGCCAGCTTTTGTCATTAATCCTTAATCTGTTGTGCTAGCTAGGAGTTTGGCTCAGCCAAGATCCTGATTATTATTATTATTATTTTTTGAATGTTAAGGGGAGAAACTAACTTTCTCAGAGGCCAACGGTACAATATTACAGCCTACTTGAGCATCTAGTCTCTGTTGTGTACCGTTGAGAAAGTCTATAAATTCTCGACTCTAGAGAATTGGCGAAGTAAGCCAGCATAAAAGTGAAATCCCTACATGATTTCACGAGTCTATTCTCTCGTAATAAATGACTCGATAGTCATTCCTAGCACACATAGCTATACATTGTATACTCCAATTATACAATATTACATTATCCTCCTGAATTATACATTTTTCCCCCTGACAAGCAGCACACTTGCCATGTGCTGAGAGGCCATATTCCACCTCAAGCCTTGGAACCCTTCTCCCCTCCTCAATCCACTCAAGCAATGTTGTCAGTCAGAGTTAGGTAAGAATCTTACAATATTTTTCATTCCCATTAAATATGCTTTACTAATTTCTTTTCCAAAATTGTTACTCTTTGCTGGTGACTAGTTTGATGTAGGTTTGGGGTTAAGGGGGGCAATTTTTCTGAGATGACAGACCCATAGGTAATTTATGGGTCAAGAGCAGAACACTTCAGAGTTTTACACCTTTTAAGGACAGTTGATGTACACTTGCAAAATGTTGACTCTTCTCTTCCACATTTACTCTTTCCTTCACTTACTACTACTCATTCACTGACTGACTACTTCTCACTTACTGACTCCCTGTTTAACTACTCCATCCTTCACTGATTACTCTCACTGTTTGACTCACTAACTCTGTCACTGATTCACTAACTGTTCACAAGCAAAAAACACAACTCACTCCATCAGTCACTTGTGGCTAACTGACTAAAATTTACTGTATGGCACACTCTTGGATAACAGCCAGCAAGCCTGGTGGGCCCCGTAATATACCTCCCTGGCTCCCTCTACTACCACAGTCCAGTTTATTCTGGTAAAGAACTCATTTTCGGACATGGTAATACACTTACATTAACAATATACAGTAAAAATAATGACAACAACTAATGTCTATGGTAAGATGCTAAGACAGAAAGAAAACAAAACACATCCAAAATCTCCTGAATGTTTGTCATATCTCCAGACACAAACACTACCCTAATCTTAGGAGCATAACAACACCCCTTTCTGAAAACTGTGTCATCCCTGACACAACCACCTAATCCTGCCTATATACAAGTATGTACAGCATAAACTTCCAGACTAAAGGGTCACTGCCATCATCTCTGCTGTCTAGGTCCCATGATGTGAAGAACTGGATCATCAGTGCTGTCAGCTCCGTCATTTTCCTGGGCCCTTCTTTCATCTGTGGTGCCCAGCAGGTCCTTTGCTCCACTCCAAGAGCACTTCCCAGGTCCATGATACCTCCTGAGGAACATACATCAGTGTGTATCACCAAGTGCCCTTTCAGCTGTTCCGTCTGTATCTTCTCCTGACACTGGGCACTCCTGGCAAACAGATCCAACAAGTGGTCACGTAGTTATTCCTGGAGCTTAATTGTAATCCTCTTGAATACACTGCCTGGTGGCTCCTGATTGGCTTCTTACCACAACCCCACAACTGTGCCCTGATGTATCTTCTTAAGACGAAGTGAAACGTGGGCTATGACAATGGGTTCTTCTTCTGCTGCAGGATCAACTAAAGTCCTGCCCACCATCATTCACCCTTCCATCATGCCATGGCTCCTGTGCTCCACCAATCCCAGGGAACTGTGCAGCGTGTCACAGATCTTGCAGGGCAGCAGTATTGCTGACTTAGGGGCTATAACTGTAGCCCATCTAGCCATCTCTAGTATGCTTCCATGCTCCACTGCCCTCAGGGGAACACTTCTTCCTTCTAGCCGCATTTGCATCAAATGGATGTCAAGTGGGCAGCAGCAGCACACCAGGCAGTCCAAACCCAAGATGCGGGAGTCCCAAGCGTCAGCAACACAAATGGCCAGGGTCTCTTCCTTACCTCCCAACTGCACCCCGACATCCACCAGTCCCTGAAACCCTATGCAATGCACAGTAGCTCCCCAAAGCTGCTGTGAAGTCTCTGGAAGTTGCCCATGACCCACCACTTTCAGCTGCCTCTCTGATGCTGTCAACAGCCTTTTTTTTTTTTTTTTTCTAATGCAAGAAAGAAGGAACCAAAGGCGACGGGCTCGCATACTGTTCCTTCCAAGAAAAAGCAAAAACAATACAAAACAGCCAAATTCAAGAACCGTTCATTTCGAGATGCATGAACACACTGCATTTGAAAGACTGGAGATCATAGGAAGTAGGAAATAGACAGATGAAGACAGTTCCAGAGTTGACCAGTTGCATAAATGAAGGACTGGAAGTAATGGATAACTCTTGCTTTAGAGAGTTGGACAGAAAAGGGATGAGAGTTTGTTACTAGAAGGGTACTACGTGCCCGTCGTAGAGGTGGAGGGATGCAAGAAGACAGTTCAGAGGAATAGTAACCGTTGAAGTAGCGATAGAAGAGAGATAAAGATGCAACAGTGCGGCAAAGAGACAAAGGTTGAAGGAAATCAGTAAGAGGAAGAGAGTTAATGAGACGAAAAGCTTTTGACTCCATCCTATAGAGAAGAGCTGCATGTGGGAAGCCTCCCCACACATGAGAGTTGAACTCCATACACGGGCGAATAAAACCCGTGTACAAAGTCAACAACTGTGCAGGGGTAAAGAAAGTTCAGAATCGGCTTAGCACACCTAATCTCTTGGAAGCAGATTTCACAAGAGATGTAATATGTTCTTTCCAAGACAAATCCCGAGAGAATGAAACCCCAAGCATATTCAAGGATGATGCAGGACTGAGCTGGACATTATTAAACATTAGTGGGTAATCCTGAGAAAGATTTTGTCAGGTTGATAAGTGTAAGAACTGAGTTTTTGATGCATTAAAAAAAACAAGATTATTTTTACCCCAATCAGAGATATAAGCCAAGTCAGACATTAGGTGTGACATAGCCTCATCCATTTTTTGTTGAAGTAACTGCTGAGATGGACGTTGCAGAAACCGAATGGAAAGGTGAAGGGTGGAATCATCAGCATATGAGTGGATCGGGTTAGATGTACAGCTTAGAAGGTCATTGATGAATAAAAGGAAGAGAGTTGGTGATAGGACAGAGCCCTGAGGAATGCCACTGTTCATAGGTCTAGGAGAAGAACGATGGCCGTCTAAAACAGCGGCTATAGAATGACCGGAAAGGAAGCCAGAGATGAAGGCAGAGATAGAAGGACAGAAACCAGAGGAGGGAAGTTTGGAAATTAAAGATTTATGCCAGACTCGATCAAAAGCCTTTGAGATGTCAAGTGCAATGGCAAAGCTTTCGTCAAAGTCCCGAAAGGAGGATGACCAGGAGTCCGAAAGGTAGGTGAGAAGATCACCAGTGGAGCGTCCCTGACGGAACCCATACTGACGATCAGAAAGAAGGTTGTGACAGGAAAGATGCTTTAAGAATTTTCGGTTAAGAATTGACTCGAAAACTTTCGAGATACAGGATGTTAAAGCAATTGGACAATAGTTAGAGGGTTGGGAATGGTCACCCTTCTTTGGGACTGGCTGAATGAGAGCAAACTTCCAGCAAGAAGGAAAGGTACAAGTTGATAGACAAAGACGAAAGAGTTTACCTACGCAGGGTGTAAGCACAGAAACACAGTTTTTGAGGACAACAGGAGGGACTCCATCAGGACCATATGCCTTGTTAGTATTGAGGCCAGTGATGGCAGAAAATACATCAGCTTAAGAAATTTTAATGTCAGTCAAGAGGAAGTCAAAGGGGGGAAGTGATGGGGGAACAGCACCAGAATCGTCTAAGGTGGAATTGGAGGAGAAAGTCTGAGTGAAGAGATCTGCTTTATCAGTAGAAGAAATAGCTACAGAGCCATCAGAGTAGAAAAGAGGAGGGAAGGATCATGAGGTAAAGTTGTTAGAAAGGTTTTTGGCAAGGTGCCAGAAGGAGCGAGAAGAATTCGAGTTGGAGAGTTGAGAACATTTATTATGTATGAAATTATTTTTAGCAGAGCGAAGAACAGACTTAGCACGATTCCAGGCAGAAATACATAAAAGATGTGATTCAGGGGTGGGTTGGCTCTGGTACCTTTTATAGGCTCTCTCCTTGTTGCGGACAGCATTAGAACAAGTATGATTAAACCAAGGCTTTCTTGCATTAGTCAGAGGATATGAGAAAGGAATGTATGCTTCCATGCCCGAGAAAATAACCTCCGTAATGTGCAAGGCACACTCAGATGGCTCCTGGCCATGGAAGCAATAATCATTCCAAGGAAAATCAGAGAAGTACTGGCAGAGGGCCTCCCAATCTGCAGCTCCAAAGTGCCACAGGCGGCGTTTCTTTGGAGGGTTCACAGGCCGTACCGGAGCGATAGGACAGGTTAAGGTAATAAGGTTATGATCGGAGGAGCCCAACGGAGAGAAAAGATTAACAGTGTAAGCAGAAGGATAAGTTGTTAGGAAAAGGTCAAGTATGTTGGAACTCTCTCCAAGGCAGTCAGGGATACGGGTAGGGTGCTGTACAAGCTGCTCTAGGTCATTAAGAGAGAAAAGATGTAGGCTTGTTCACCAGGTGGATCAATGATAGGAGAGGAGAGCCAAAGGTGGTGGTGAACATTGAAATCTCCTAGAATGGAGATTTCAGAGAAAGGAGAAATGGATAGAATGTGTTCCATCATAGAAGTAAGATAGTCAAAGAATTTTTGATAGTCAGTAGAATTAAGAGATAAGTAAACAGCACAGATATATTTAGTCAGAGAATGACAGGAGAGCCGAAAAGTAGAGAATTTAGAAGAATCAAGTTCTGGAACACGAGAGCAAGATAGATCGTTGCGTACATATACGCAACAGCCACCTTTGGCTTTGAAATGAGAATAGAGAAAGTAGGGTTTGCTGTCAGTTGCCACAGACAGCTGAGTCTGAGAGAGAAAGAGAAGGTGAGGTTTAGAGGAGGCGAGGTGGTGTTCAACGGAGCGAAAGTTAGAGGAGAGGCTGCGAATGTTACAGAAATGAAGGAGGAGTAGCCCGAGGCCATTACCACAGCCAGGCTACATCCTCAATCTCACCATCCCCTTCTCTGCACCTGTCATCGGCACCTAAGGGGTGTGCAGGGTGTTGACCTTCATCCAAACACTTGACAAGGATTTTGACCCCATTACTCACTTCCTGTATTTCACTTCTCACTTTATTCCCCAAGGCGCGCTTGAAGGGTGTCCTCAAGGTGAGCTTGGAGGGTGTCCCTGCAGCTGTCCTGTCTTGGCAGGGTGCCCCGAGGCCATTACCACAGCCACTGGTAAGCTTGTGGGCTACGGGCCCAAGATCCATTGCCTGGACCTGGGACTGTGCAGTGGGTGGGGCCTGTGGTTAGCTTACCCCCTTTATTATCACTGACTATGACTAAATACAGGAATAAGCTTCAAAGCATGCCTGAGGACATTAAATCGCCCAGAGGGATGAGAGTGGGTTCTTGGAATGTAGGAAGTTTGAGGGAAAGAGCAGGGGAAGTCGTTGAGGCATTCAGTAGGAGGTGGGTGGATGTGGCATGTTTGCAGGAAGTTCGGTACAGGGGTGGATCAGCAAGAAAGATTGTTGGGAAGGATTGCTACTATAAGTTGTTTTGGCAGGGAAGGACAGAAGGTTATGGAGGCCTGGGTCTGTTGGTTGCAGAGAAATGGGTGGAATATGTTATGAATGTTATGAGAGTAAGCGATAGGATATTGGTAGTGAAAATTTTGTTTGGTGGAATGACGATTGCAATTACATTGGCATATGCTTCTCAGCCAGGCTTGGATGAGGTAGAGAAGGGCAGATTTTGGGATGACTTAATATGTGTAGTAGGTGGTATGGGAGATGAAGAAAGTGTGGTTTTTGGAGGGGACTTAAATGGTCATGTAGGTGAAGTAGCTCAAGGTTAAGAAGGAGTACATGGGGGATGTGCATATGGTATAAAAAACACGGAAGGAGAAAGAATACTCGAGTTTAGGGAGGCAATGAACATGATTGTGTGCAACACACATTTTAGGTAGAGAGAGTAGGTTGAATACGTACGAGTCTGGGGGAAATAGCAGTCAGATAGATTATTTTCTGGGTTGAGAGGAGGTTAGTGAGGGATGTTAATGGTATAGGAAGCGAGGAGTGTGTGCAGCAGCACAAACTACTGATTTGTGACATGGTGCTTAAAGAACAAGTGATGAAAAAGAGGACTTATGTACCTAGGAGGAAAATATGGAAGCTGGAAAACCAAGCAGTAAGGGATGCCTTCTATAGTGAGATGAGGGGAGTGGTGGCTGAACAAGGAGTCGTAGACAGAGGCGTTAATGAACAGTACAGAGCTCTTAAGAACAACCTCTTGAGTGTTACTGATGCAATATGCGGTTGGACAAGAGGCCCACAAAGTCGTAAAGGAACTTGGTGGTGGGATGAGAGTGAAGAAGCCGCAGCTAAGGAGAAAAGAAGGCTTTTCTGGGAATGGAAGAAGGGTGGTAACAAGGGGGAATACTTGGCAGCCAAGCATAGGGCTAGAAGAGAGGTATACAGGGCAAAGTCTGAGTCACAGAGACTTTTACTTGATAACCTAAATCATGTGGGAAGGAAATATATGATATTTAAGGTGGCAAATCAGGTGAAGAGGGATAATCAGGATATTATAGGTGAGCAGTGTGTGAAGAATGATGAAGGAAAAGTAATGGTGAACAGTGGGGATACCAAAGATGCATGGAGAGAGCATTATAGCCAGTTGTTGAATGAGGAGTTTGACTGGGACAGGGAAGGTTTGTGGCCAGCAGATCCAGTGTTTGGGCCTTGGTGTTTGATTTACGCTGCTACTGTGAGTGAGGCAATAGGCAGGATGCGGGTGGGCAAGGCAGCAGGCGTGTCTGGGTTGACTGCCAAAATGTTGAAGGCCTCAGGAGCTATAAGGGTGAGGTTAGTTACTGACCTGATAAATATGATTATATATGAGTGTGTTGTCCCAGATGATTGGCTGAAGAGTGTAATTGTAAATGTGTACAATGGGAAGGGTGATGCCCTGGAAAGAGGAATTATAGAGATATAAAACTTTTAGATCAGATAATGAAGGTAATGGAGAGAGTTCTAGAAGGTATTATTAGAGAAAGAGTGAATATCGATGAGATGCAGTTTGGGTTTATGCCAGGCAGGGGGACCACCGATGCCATATTCACTGTTCGAAAGCTTCAGGAAAAATATATTAAAAAGAAAAGGGAACTGTACTTTGTTTTTGTTGGTTTGTGGTAGGTGGGGGCGCTCACCATCCACTCACTCGATGTAGTGCTGCTCTCGGGTGTCTGCCCTTTCCTCTCCTCTATCCTTCAATCCTCTTCTGTCTTTCTTTCCTTCATTCTTTCCTTGTCCTTCTGCCTACAGATGACTTTACACTCCCTCTTCTGCCTTTCTTTCCTTCATTCTTTCCTCGTCCTTCTACCTGTGGGTGACTCTGCACTGAGTGACATGCCAAATGGTTTCCTGTACACCAGGAAACCATTTACTATGCTGGGTGGTAACCATATAACCAAATTTTGATGCCTGGTGGTTTAGTGGGTAATTACGGCACTCCAATCGGATTGAGCCGGTGAAGGAATATATCCAAGGGGTGGTTGGGGTTTATTGCTCACGTAATGCCACTCAGGGATGAGTGAGCTGGTCACTCTCATCTTAAATGTCATGACCAACTTGCCTAGCCCCAGGCTTCTACGCTCCTCAGTGGGGCGACATAGGATTGGATAATACACGGATGGATGGATGGAAAAGGCATTTGACAGAGTCCCTAGAGAAGTGGTGAAATGGGCAATGAGAAAGCTTGGGTTGGAGGAGTGGCTGCTTGGGGCAGTCATGGCCATGTATGTGGGTGCTTGCACCCAGGTAAGAGTGAATGGAGATTTGAGTGATGAGTTTTCCGTGAATGTCGGTGTGCATCAGGGGTCAGTTTTGAGTCCCTTGTTGTTTATCATGGTTCTTGAAGCCCTCTCATGTGACTTTGGAAATGGTCTCCTGTGGGAGATGTTGTATGCTGATGATTTGGTATTAATTGCAGAGAATGAAAGGGAGGCGGAGGAAAGACTAGGAAGTGGAGAGATGGTATGGGATACAAGGGCTTAAGGGTAAATGCAGATAAAACAAAAGTGATAATATCTAGGGTTGGTGGCGGTACAGTCAAAGAAGAGGGAGAGTGGCCATGTGCAATTTGCAACAAGGGTGTGGGAAGTAATTCCATCTTGTGCAGTGTTTGTGATAAATGGGTGCACAAGAGATGTAGTGGTATTAGAGGTAGACTGCGAAATAATGCTGATTTTATGTGTGCGGCGTGTTGGGGAGAGCAGGTGGAGATTGTTAGGCGTGAAAGGATTGAACTTGCTGGTGAGGCTCTTGAGTGTGTGGAAGAGCTTTTTTTGGGGGAGGGACATGTTATGTGCTGGATGTGGGGCTGGAGCTAGCTCTGTGGCTAGGGTGAGAAGTGGTTGGAAGAAGTTCAGGGAACTGTTGCCTCTCCTGACACTAAGAGGACTCTCTCTATGTGCTAAGGGGTCTTTGTATGCAGCATGTGTTAGCAGTGTGATGCTATATGGTAGTGAGACCTGGTCAGTAAAGGAAGGGGATATTCACAGGCTCAAACATACAGAAATGGCAATGATTAGGTGGATGTGCAGTGAATCCCTGCATGCAAGGCCTGGTGTTGTGATGAGGAGAGGTAGACTGAGATGAGGTGAGAAGTGTTAATACTGGAGATGGGGTTGCGAGGGGTAGACCGAGAAAGACATGGGACGAGGTCGTTCAGTGTGACCTCAGGGTTAAGGGACCGAAAAGGGAGGCTGCCATAGATCGAGCAGCAAGGAGAGCTGCCATTAGGTGACCAAGGTCGATGCATGCAAGCATGTTGGAGCCTTCGAAAACAAAAATTAAAACAAAAACAAACACTATACATGAATCCTCTTCCCTCGCTTCTCTTATCTGGTCACTTATTCTCTCTACCTTGCTGTATGCCACCTCTAGTGGTTGTTTCTGTTTCCTGGTTCCATCCTGCAGCTCCACTAGTAGCTGGTGATGCCACCTCTAGCTGTTTCTGTTTCCTGGTCCCATCCTGCAGCTCCTCTCATAGCTGGTGAAGCTCCTGTCTTTCCACTTTTTCTCTAGTGTATACTACTGCACTTCGGCTTCTTTTTGTTCTTCTTGATATTTCTTTCTTTCCTGCTGTACTTCTTGCTGTGCTCTCAACACTGCGAGTATATCTTTCTTTTGTTCTTCTTGTTCTCTAATCACTGTAAGTATATCTGCCAGAGATACATCCACCATTCTGGCAGCCTGTCCATGTGCCTCCATCTTTCAAAACATATCCCCGCACCTGGAAAAGGACTGTAAATGGAAGACCCAACATGACAAGACAATGCAGGCCCCTCAAGAAGGAAACTGAGGATGGCTGGTGCAATGGGGCAACAGCTAGCCTATGCCAAGAGTGCTCCACATGTAAACTTGTGCAAGAGAGCTGCTTCAGCCAGTTATAAGGTGGATGGTAATTACAACCATAGGATTCATTCCACTCCTGACACCAATCATTGCAACCTTAAGGTTCATAGATACATCGAGAAAGACACAGACAGGTAAGGCAGTTAAGCAAAGGCAGATGAATGCTTCAGAGTTTTATACCTTCTAAGCACAGCTGAGGGACAGTACACTTGCAAAACACTGGCTTTTGTCTTCCACACTACCTATTCCTTTCACTCACTACTACTCATTCACTGGCTGACTGACTCTCACTTACTGACTCTCTGTTTAACTATTCCGTCCCTCACTGATTACTCTCACTAACTCTCTCTCACTTATTCATTAACTTTTCATGGGTGAAAAATGCAACTCACTCCATCTGTCACTCATGGCAAACTAATTGTAACTCAGTGTGGCACACTCTTGGCTAACGGCCAGCAAGCCAGCCAGGCCCCTTAATATACCCACCTGGCTTCCAGTACTGGCATAGTCCAGAAAAATCTTGTAAAAATCTCATATTTTCTAACACAATAATACACTTAAATTAACGATATATAAAACAATAATGATAAGAACTACTTCATATGGTAAGACAGAAAGAAAACAAAACACATTCCGAAATCTCCAGAATGTTCCTCACATCACCTGATAAAACACTACCCTAAACTTACCAGCACAAGAGAATATAAATATATACATATATACAGTAAACCCTTGATAAGCCGAACTATATGGGGCTCTACCCTGGTTCGAATTACCGAATTTTCCGGCTTACCGAATTTTCACCCCCCAAAATTGCTAAATTACCGAATTATCACCCCCAAAATTGCTAAGACAATACCTATTACTTGTCTTTTCAACACTAAATTAAAGAAGCATATATAAATAAATTAGTTATGACAAAAAACAATTTAGTGCATTTAATATACATTTAACCCTTTCAGTGCTGGGTGTATTTTCATTTTGTTCTTGCTGCCACCAGACAATTTTAGTCAGTGTAGGTTGGATCTGTGGAAGTGCACAGGGTTGGTACAGCCTTCGTTAGCCCCTTCAGTATGTGAGTCCAGTCCTGAGTGCCATAAAATCGGCTGGAGGAAGCGTAAATAAAGTAGAAATAGACGTCACAGTACTGAAGTGGTTAATTGGTAGGAAATCATTCACAGAGGCAGTACCAACTGTTGGTAACGTGTTGGAGATGGATTTTCACCCCCCCAAATTGCAATAACAATACTTATTACCTGTCTTCTTAACACTAAAGTAAAGGAGCATATACAGTGAATAAATTAATAAAGACAAAAAAGAAAGAATTCAGTGCACATAATTTGCCTTTCGTCAGAGGCAGAAGATCGTCGGCAGTTTGTTTTGTTTTGGAGACGGAGGTGGTGGAGGTGGTTTAACTCACACTTGAACGTAAATTCTAAAAAGTACCCAGTATTTATTTCACTCTATATTAAGAACTAAACTTAAATGTAATCAGTATAATAGACTGCAGTGTAACACCTTTCGTTAGAAGCAGTAGATTCTTTGGCAGTTTGTTTTGTTTTGGAGATAGAGGTGGTGGAGGTGGTTGAGTTCATACTGTAATGTAAATTCTAAACAGTACCCAGTATTTATTTCACTCTATATTAAGAACTAAACTTCAATGTAATTACTGTAATAGACTGCAATGTAACACCTTTCGTTAGAAGCAGTAGATTCTTCGAAGTTCGGCAGTTTTTGTTTTCAAGACGGAGTTGATGGAGGTAGGTTTGTTCATACTTTAACGTAAATTCTAAACAGTACCCAGTATTTATTTCACTCTATATTAAGAACTAAACTTAAATGTAATCACTGTAATAGACTGCAATGTAACACTTTCAGTAATAATAGTACTGAACTTTAATCATGATCACTACACTGTCACACGCGCACTTTTTTTTTTTTTTTTTTTTTTTTCGCTTCATTCCTTTACGACTAGAGGTGCCAGTATCACTTCTTTTAAGCTATGAACCTTCCATGGCAAGGCAGAAGGCAAAAGGAGAGCACTGTTCAGCACTAAATGACAGTAAGAATAGCGTAACTACCATCTCCAAAAGCAAGCAGCAGACTGGCGCCACGAGTCCGCTTGGCGCCATTTCTCCCCCTACTTTTGCATTTCGGCCTACTTCAAACGTGGTCTAGGCCTGAGTTCGGCTAACTGAAGATTCCGGCTTCTAAAAGTTCGGCTTATCAAGGGTTTACTGTATAT
>JAGKTI010001794.1:36357-64043 GCA_018397915.1 Birgus latro
CCCCCATGCTTCAGCATTTCACCACACACTCCATCAATTCCTGGGGCTTTCCCCATTTTAACTTTCTTCATTGCTTCCACCACTTCCATCCTGGTGATTTCTTCCTCTCTTCTCACAACCCTCCTTCTCCCTGCCATTCCCCAGCCACTTATACTTGCATTACTTTCATTCTCTATGTTCAACAGTTCATTAAAGTGTTCTCTCCATCTGTTTACTTTTTCTCCCTTCTCAACTAGTAATCTACCATTTTTATCTTTCACACCCCCACTGACTTCGTTGGCACCCTGTCTAGCTCTCTTTACCTCCTTCCAGAACATTTTCTTACATTCCCTCCACTTTGCACTCAAATTCCTCCCAAATTCCTCGTCCACTCTCTTCTTACTCTCTCTTACTAATATGCCACTGTAAATTGGTTATATTGGTATAAATCATATACCATCATCTTCGCTGGCATTTATACTATAAGCTAATAAAAACAAAAAAAAAATTATAAGCATAATTACAGAAATGTAGTAATAATAAAGTGTTCAGGAGTAAACCTTACCCTCATATAATTTCCCACCATCCTAGTTCAAAATTTTGCCAACACCTTCCAAGAGTTAAGCATATGTCTACATGCAGAATTTCATGAGCTTTCTCGTGGTTATTGCAGAATTTCGATACAACCAATAGTAGCTGAATAAATAGCAAAAAAAAACTGAAAACTCATAAGTCAGTGTCTTCACCAAAGAAGAGGGTAGGGACTGAGGGAGTGAGGGGGGAGCTGGAAGGGTATGGAGGAGGGATGGGAGGGGGGGGAGCAGCAAGGCTATGGGCAGGATTCACCCCCTTCTGTCAACAGGTGGACGGGCACTTTTGCCGTACATTTACTCGTGGCTTGTGGTCTGTTAGACGCCAAGTGGCTGTGCGGAAACACAACTCACTGGATCTGGGGATTTTTAATCTTCGGTAAAGAGGCAGACAGCCGCTGTAGCCGAACATGTACTCGTGGCTTGTTGTCTGTGTTTGATGGAGGTGGTGGTAGACTTGGCCCCCATGGCCACGCGATATTTGGCATTCAGTGTGAAATGCATATGTACATTTTGACACAGCTTGCAGGTTACAGTCATGTTACTCAGGTGTTGGAGGTTCGTTATAAGTGATAGGACAGGCGCGCGACTTTGGCCATTCAGTACAGGGGTAGACGGACATTTTAACTCTGGTTGTGGGTTACAGACTACCTCCCGCTCCCGGCTGGAGCCCAGCAGCCACGATACCGAAAGGTTGAACAAGTCGGCTGGCCGGCCGAAGTTCTCAGGGACTTTTACGTCCGGATATTAGCAAGTAAATTCAGATAATGGTTACTAGAGCCAAGACCCAGCATCCGGATAATGAACACATCTGGATACTGAGTGTCCGGATAAATGAGGGACTACTGTGTAAGTATTAAGTGGGTCTAAACTGTCAAAAGAGGGAAAATTGGGGCTTGCACTTGGGTTGCCTGGTACCAATCTGGATAAATCCCACAGGTTCTATGTACAGTAACTTCTCCAATAACCCATGTTGAGCTGCCAAGGGGGTACCGTTAGTTGATGTACCGGTGAATAATGACATAACATCCTCTAAAACCCTATAACTGTACTGTATACTGTACTTTACAAACACTTACAGTATTTTACTTAATTCACTTATGACTAACTTACTTATTTTCTACATGTAGTTATTATATACAGGCACTATACAGTGCTTCCTCCAATTTTGCGAGAATATGGTCGACAAAAAACCTGGCAAAATCGAAATTCGCAAAGTTTAAACAATTAAATATATGCAATAAAGGTAAATTGGTCGACATTACCCCAAGGTAAGCACTTTTTCCCACTCTTTCTCTCGACTCTACCTCTTAATTTTATGATGATAAATGAAACAAACATGGACTGATGTATTGTACAGTAATATTATTATGAAAACATCATAGGTAAGAAACATAAAAATGAAAAAAATACATATTTACACTGAGTGAAGACTGGCGTGGTGTACGGGACTGGTGGCGGGGCAAGGCTTGGGTGCGACTACTGTGGTGTAAACAAATGTGGCGGGGCGGCAGAACACCGAACTAGAAGGCACAGTACGCCCAGCGAACCACGACGTCACTACTCCGCGTGGCAAAGTAGTGCGGGAAGATGACTTTCCCACCACTCGACCTCGCAAAGTGTGTGATTGCTCGCAAAGTTCATAAATGTTAAAAAATAAATGACTTGGAACTACCTCGCAAAATTGGTGATTCGCAAAGTTAAAGTTCGCAAAGTTGAAGGATGTACTGTATATACTATTTGCTGTTTTTATGCACAAACATCACTGTCATAAGATTCCTGAATGGGTCACACTTGCATGTTTTTCCGGTCATAATCTACATTTCTGTTGAGATACTGACTGAGGTAGTAACCAGCTGACCATTTTCCAAGCTGTCACTATTGGGATAAATATTGTACAAATCATTTAATCTTGTGAAAACACATCACTCGTCACTATCATTAATAATTCATAAATGCAGTATCACAAATACAGTAATAACACAAATGTCATTATTGTACGTGTTTCACCAATCACCTTCCTCTTCATGAAAACACATTACTCTTGCCATTATCATAAATATTTTACAAACATAACCATCATAAATACGAAAGAACATGACAATCATAAATGTTTCACAAACGCCACAGTCATAAATATAAACGTCATAAATACAAACGTCACTCGTATATTTCACGAATGTCACTACTATAATTATTTCACCAATGTCACTATTGCATCTCATATTAGAATTTGTCCAGTGTATTGTATGGAAAGTAGCACTTTGTGCACAGTGTTTTGTGGGTATAGAGGTCACCTGATCTGGGTGGGTGGACGAGGAATCAGACGACATGCCAGATTCTCCATGGCAACAATCACTTGAGGTGGCTGGACAATAACCATTAGGTTCAAGTGATATGCTCTGCTGTGACAGCTGATCATAAGGGAAAGAAAGAGTGGGGAAAAATCCCTGAAAAGCGTTCAATCAATGGTGCGAGAACGGTCACGTCAAGCAACGGGACCTGGAGCCGTCCTGGCCCAAGCACCACCCCATCACTTGATGGTACAAGGAGCATTAGAGTTAAGCCTGTGATTAACAATATGTAACACTTATTTTTTTTTTCCTTTTCAAGATTTAGGAGACAATTTTAAGGTTGGCCATTAAGTGGAAGGCACTGATATGGTCAACTACTGCTATTCACAGGATTGCTACTTGTGGATTTTCTGGGAAATTATTTACAAAATGCACAGGAAGATATTTCCTCTTTTTCCCACAGCATCAGCTATTTCTAGAGGCTCATATGTGAGTTTTTTTGCATGTTATCTGTGAGAAGCTCTGTCCTTTACAGTCAAACTGTGCAGTTACCCTATACAGGTATGCACTGTTCAGCACAGGGCATCAGCACTCTACAGCACTCGGAATTTTTTTCTCGTAATCAGCGCTTGTTTGTGATTGGCTCCTAGGGTAGTGTCCCTTGTTATTTGCCTGCGTGTCTTCTTTCTCTCTGTCCTATTGGCTGTTCAAAGAGGGTACGGAATCATATGCCAGTGTGCTGAAATACCGAATTGGCGGTCATTTACCGAATCAGCACAGCGTTGGTGCTTTTAATTGGAAAATATTATTTTTATCACACAAAGGTTCATTCACACCTAAGTATCTTAAATATGGTAAAAAAAATAAAATGTGCTTAAAATGACTGGTAATAGAAAAATCAGGTTTCAGAGCTAAAATGTGCTAAAGTTATGAGATCTCTCCCCTTCATTTCATCAGCACACCTGGACAAACTTCTGTTTTACATAAATATTGATTTAGGGTACAAGTAGAAGAATTTGTATTGTAAATCAATATTTATACAAAACAAAACTCTGCCATGGCAAGTTGTCAAGTTGAAGGCAAAACACCTATGCTAACTTTAGCAAATTTCCACTGAATCCAGTTTTATCATAAATACAGTAGTTAATTCAAATACATATTTTTGACCACATTTCAGATAACTAGGTGTGTGTGAACCTATAAGGTGATAAATATTATAATATTTTCCAATTGAAAGTGCCAATTCAGCAAATTACTGCCAAATGGGAATTCTGTCACACTCCTTCTATGTCACCATGCTCATTCTCTCTCATTTCATCTCACAGGTTGTGCATCCATGTGTGTTCTGCTTGTTATTATGTCTTCATTAATGAACTCCACTCTTTATCCCTGTGAAAAATGGGTCCTAAGTGTGCTGCTCAAGGTGCATCTGCTGTTAGGGAGCTTAAGCAGCAGAAGAAAGCAATGTCACTGGAAGATAAAATGAAACTGCTGAACATGGTGCATGAGAGGAAGATTCATGGCTGTCAGGTGCCATATTGGTGTGAACAGGACCAGGGTGTGTTTCATCATCCCATGGGTGAGTACAGTACACTGTACCCAGAAAGGCTTGTGTATCATCCTGATCTGTCTTTTTAGGAAGTATTAATGTGCCATGAAATGCATTTACAAGTCTCATACTGGGCCTGGAGGTAATAGGAATAGCTAAAACACTGAAATTAGTGACTTATGCAGTTGGTCTGGGGCATTCATGGTATGTAGGAGGACTGCTGGGCCTTGACAGCAGGCTGTGAAGCCTATGCCCAGAGTCGGACACATAAAAAGAAAAAAGAAAAAAATCGCGGAATTTTATATAAGTGGGGTGTTCTGGTACATAACCCCCATGAATATCGGGACCTGACTGGTACATAATTAATATTGAACATGAAAAGAAAACTAAAGATAGTGACATACAAGTAACATGTTATCAAGAAACAAGCCAAACTTGATAATATTAAACAGTGTTTTGGTGATGAGACTTACGGCAGTGTTTGGGTAGCAAGACTCCTGCAGAATGGCATGGATATTGAATTTTGGGCTTCCTGTGGATTTCCAAATAATCAGCCATATTTGCTGTGATGTATAGTGACACAACACATGATGCAGTGATGGATACGAGAGAATTTACTGTACTCGTTATAAAGCATTTTCATTATCATGTGCATTGTTCGGTATCAGTTATGCATGATAAGCAAGGGATCAATGTACAGTATAATGATTCCTTGGTTACCTCACACTTAGTAATAGCAGTTTTCATTATCACTGCATGATGAAAATCTGCATTCCTGCCATTACTACACACTTTTTGTCTAAAAAACATCTTTGTTGCACATCTGAGCTGCTTCCTGCCAACAATAATGGTAAAGTATCTGGTTTCTGATGGCTCTGAGGGATTCAAAGATGAGGCCTTTCTCAAGAAGTTAATCCCAGATGGTGGACACCACTATCTCTCCATCCCTTAGCCTCACAACCCCTTACCTCAAGTCCAACTTGGGTCTCTCTATGGTACATGTTTCTCTCTTATTGTGCTCTTTTCATGACTTTCTATTAACCTAACCATTTCCATGTGTGTATCTGATACTCACCATAACAATATGTATGCATTCAATGGTTATAAATTGTTGTAAATGGAAAAATTTGAGTTTATGAGTGAGGTGCCCAATACCAATTGGGATAAATCCCATAGATTCTGTGCTTTCATTACCACGCAATTTCATTACCAGATACTGGAGTCAGTGCCAGTTATGAGTGATAACCAAGGGATCACTGCAATTTGAATCATTTCCTAACTCTCATGTTGGAAATCTGAATCATCAAAAGGAGCCATCATAACTCAAATCCCCTCCTCCCAAAACAACATAGTCACCTCTGCCAAACTCAAGGTGAGTTTAAATTCCACTGATATTACCTCCACCAACAAAGTTTGAGGAGGTTATGTATTCACCTATGTTTCTCTGTTAGTTTGTTTTTCAACATGATGTCTCCAAAAGGTCTCAATGAATTTCAATGAAATATTTTGGAAGGGTGGGCCATGGGCCAAGAAAGAATTGATTAAATTTTTAGGGTGGATCTGGATCTGGAGAATCCTACAGAATATCTCCAAAACTTCGCAATGAATTTCAGTGAAATTTTGTGGAAGGGTGGGGCATGGGCCAAGAAAGAACTGATTAAATTTGGGGGCAGATCTGGATCCGGATCCAGATCCTATGTATCCTGCACAATATCTCCAGAAGTTCTCAATGAATTTCAATTAAATTTTGTGGAAGAGTAGGCCATGGGTCAAGGAACAATTGATTAAATTTGGGGGCAGATCCAGATCCTATTTATTCCACACAATACCTCCACAGATGTGGATCCTTTTTAATGGCACTGGCATTGGCGGAGGTTTGCACTCCCTGAGTTCTTTCTAGTTACCATTATTTTCATACAATCAATATTTAATATGCCTAATTATAGTGTGTATGAATGTGTTTGGTAGCAGTAAAGCTTTCAATACAGCCATAATAGGGGCTATAAAAATATTTTCAAGGTCTTCTCCCCCCATTAGCCACATTATAATGGGCCTTATAAAACCATTTATGCAGTCATTGTTCATGTAGTTTCTCTATCCCCTCCCCCAACTGACCACTTAAATAGAGAGCCCACTGTAAGTACACAAGTATGTATTGAACTCATATATGGACATAAATTCATAAGGCTGTATTTATGTACATAAATACCTGTACTGTAATTAGGCATTTAAGTATATATTTTCATTAACAGCTGAGTATTTACCGGGTACTTGTATGCTAAGTACCGGGACTTAAACAAGGATCCCTTGGTTATCATGTATAATTGGTACTGCAATTAGTGTGTGAAAATGAAACTGCGAAATAACGAAAGCACAGAACCTACAGGATTTATCCTAATTGGTACTGGGCACCCTGCTTGTAAACCCCAATTTTTCCTTTTACAATTCAAACCCACATTACACACATACCACGATAACTGACAAATCAAATGCCAATGCTGATTCAGGTGCTGACTGCCATCCCATGCAGACTTACTCTCAGTGCCAGGAGTGCTTTGTCAA
The DNA here is from genome assembly GCA_018397915.1 of Birgus latro. Classification (NCBI taxonomy): domain Eukaryota; kingdom Metazoa; phylum Arthropoda; class Malacostraca; order Decapoda; family Coenobitidae; genus Birgus; species Birgus latro. The sequence continues at coordinate 43,332 of JAGKTI010001794.1, forward strand.
GTTTTAAGGTGTGTGGCTCGCCCCCAGCAGCTCGTACGTCATCCTAGCTGCACGAGGCAGAATGGACTCGGGGGATGATGGTGGTGGTGGTGCAGCGGTGGACATGGACGCTGCTGAGGTGGGTGCCATCCGGCAGGCAAGCAAGTGTCCCATATGTGAGCTTGCCCTGGGGGAGGATGCTGTGGCTCAGCCGTCGGGCAAGTTCCTGAGAGTGTCCACACCGTCTGCAGCTGTGACAGAGGTGGCCACAGAAGGGGAGAAATCAATTTTGCAACATGCATGCTTTCTCATCTGTTCCATGTAGGGGGCGAGGATTTTCAATAATCCCTGGCAGGTGTCTGAGGCAATCAACACTGCACAATACTGTACTTTGCACAATATTGTGTGGAAAGTGGGACCAAGCTGCTGGGAAATGGCTCTTATATTTCAGTGAAGATCAATCCTGGGGATCTGCACAAACTGCCCAGTCCTATGGAGTCCTTGGAGAAGCTGGGGAATGGCAGGTCCCACACTGCCATGTTCAGTTCTCTGGTGCTGCAAGGGAAAATCGGGCCACTGTCCTTGGATGTGGACATCGACAACTTGCTGCTTAGTCTCTGCCCATTTGACAATGGCTCATCGATGTTGCTGGAGGACTCCAGGATTCCTGTCACTTCCCTGTTCTTAATGTCCCCCCAGTTTTCACAGTGGGTACGTTTTGTGTACCGTGGATTCTTCCCATCTAAGGTGTTCTACAGGTACATTCTCTACCAGGTGAGTGTGTTCTCTCCAAGTCTGCTGCAGTGTTTCAACTGCCACAGGTATGGGCACGCTGAGATAACATGTTGTAATAAGACACAGTGTTCAATGTGCAGTGGCTATCATCCTTTCATATCTGGTGAGGAACTGCCCTGTACCCACAGCTCCAGGTGCTACATGTGTGGAGGGGGTCACAGGGCGGTGTCCAAGCACTGTCCAGTTTATAGGGGGGCAAGTGAGATCCATGAAGGGCTGTGCAGGGGTGCAGTAACCACCCAAGACATCAATAAGCAGCTTCATCTACTTCAGCCCTTGGCTCGGCGTCCCACGCCAGCCACAGACCATATTGCCCCTCCAGGCCCTGAAGGAAAGAGATACTCAGTTATGCAGATAGCGCTGCTAACTGTAACCGCCTTGCCTCACTGGAGGACCTGAGCCAGGGGGGCTCCATCGACCAGGTTGATGTGCCAGTGGAAGTGTCTACCAACCCCATCTCCACTGCCAGCACTCTGCTTCATGATGCCCCTTGCACCAAGCTGGGTTGACCTCGACCCCAATGTGCTCCACGCCAGGCCAGATCTCACGGCCCCTCTATCCCAGACATGGTACAAGATGATGACATCTTGGTGGTCCCGACCTCAACACGCAACTCTCCTGTCCAGTCTGCCCTGCCACTGCCTCTTTGTCACCAGCCAGCCACCCATCTGGTGCAGGTCTCTGCCCCAGCTCCCAGCCTTTGTCCATCCGCCCCAGCCATCTCTCCCACTTCTGAACCGCAGCCAACCTTCTTTGGTCTCCTCTCCGAGGCTCTGCAACTGATCCACCAGGGGCTGTCATTCATGGTCATCTGCTCCCGTCTCTGGTGCAGGGTACTGTCCTTACAGTTGTCACTATCATGCCAGGCCTGAGATCCTTCAGTGTCCTGCTCTGGAAAACACAGTCCTTACTCTGGAAGACCTAGGATTTTAAGGTGATATTGGAGGAGTATTGCCCTAGTGCAATGGGAATCAGTGAGACATGGCTCCACCCTTGCCTGCAACTCCACTTGGGGGTTATTTGACATACAGGTGCAACCACCCTCAGGGGTGGGGTGGAGGCCTGTTGTTGGCAGTTCAAGAGGATCTGCAAAGTGTGCATCTGGCTCTCACACTGTGTCCTACTGGCTATATGGAGGTCCTGGCTATAACAGTGGCCCTCACGTCAGGATGGATGTCCATTCTCCTCTGCTACATGCCCTTGTTAGGATATTACCAGTGGCGAGCTCCTCCATTACTTGCACCAGATGCCAGCCCCTTCATTTATAATGGGGGACTTCAATGCCTGTTGTTGCCACTGGGATCCAGACATGGATGGTACCCCCAACAACACAGGCTCCTCTCTCTTCCAGATGCTCCTGGAATCTCCCCAGTACAGCCTTCTCACTCCTGGTCTCCACACTCGTATCGACCCTTATAGTGGTAGTGCCTCAGTGCTGGACATCTGCTTAGGCGACACTACTTTTCATCATCCTGAGGCCCATGTGGGGCCATACATGGGCAGTGACCACCTCCCACTGTTCAACAGCTATCCAGCCATGTCATCTACACCCTCGTGGGAAAGTCACCCCCGCTGGTGGATTCAAGGCAACAGGTGATCAGAGTTTACCTCTGCTAACTCTGCATGCTTCCCTGGTCACTGGGGCCCTCAGGACTTAACTGCTGAGGACTTCTCGAACATACTGGTGAAGGCTGGCTGCCAAGTGTTTTGTCAGTCTGCCCACTGCTACATCAGCCGTTCTGGGGTCCCGTGGTGGTCAGACACATGTACCGCGGCAGTCAAGGCCCTTTGCCAGGTTTGGCAAGCCTGGAGCTGACATCCCACCTGAGCACTGTGAAACTGTTACCAGAGGCTTAACGCGAAGTGCAAGCACATAATCAAGGCTGCCAATTGGAAAGCCTGGTCCTCCTTTTGCTCCAGCCTCTCCTTTACCACCTCCTGCTCCCACACCTGGAGATTTTTATGGACCATAGCAGGTGGACCAATAATGTACTCCTACCTGCTGCATCAAGATGGTGTGGACCTATTAGATGACCTCTCTAAGGCTGAGATCTTGGCATCCTTCTTTGGGTCACAATTCAGCACTCCCCTGGCCCTTCCTTCAGCACCCCGGTTTTGTACTGCCATCCAACGGAGCATACAACGGCTTTGATCTTCACTGTCCTTTCACCGGCAAGGAGCTTCAGGATGCCTTGTCCTCCCTCCAATTTTGCAAAGCAGCTGGTCCAGATATGGTGGCTAATGAGTTTCTCCTGCACAAACCCCCAAGCTTACATGACCCCCTTCTGTCCACCTTTAATCTTAGCTGGCATGCTGGGAAATTCCCAGGGGTATGGAAAGATGGGGTACTGCTATCTTTTCCCAAGCTGGGAAGGAACCCGACCTGCCTGTCATCATATCGACCCATCGTGCTCCTGTCCTGTGTGGGGAAGCTACTGGAGAAGACTGTTTTTCATCGGCTCTCCTGGTGGTTTGAATCCTGCAGCCTTCTCTCTGGGGCACAGTGTGAATTCAGGCCTTGGCAGGGCACCCTAGACATCCTGTGTCACCTGGAACATCTGGTGCATAACACATATCATCGGCAGCTCTTTGTGGTCGCCTTCTTCATAGACTTGAGGGGAGCCTTTGACTCTGCCCTCCATGATGGCATCCTGTCCTCCTCGCATGTTGGCATCTGAGGCAATGATATTGTGGATAATGCAGTACGGTTGGCCCTATCGTTACCTGACAAAAGATCTCTCCCTTTACCCGAGTTCACACACCACTGGATCTTAGCCACAAAACGCAAGCAGGCCTGGGACAACGTCCTTCACACAGGCCTCCCCACCATGGAGCTGGGTTTGTGCCGAACTGACTCTTCTGACCATCCTTTGGCTCGATCTACCTCCTGAGTTCTGGAAGTGCCTCTCATCTACCTGCATATAGGTCATGTGGGTTTGGCATCTCATCTTCATTGCTTGCAGCTCCTCCTGTCCCCTTGTGTCAGCAGTGTGGTAACCAGGAGGAAATTGTGGCCCACTTCCTGCGGCACTGTTCATGGTTCCACTCCCTTTGCACCATGGACTTCTCCCTCCCTACCCTCCTTGATGGGGTGGGCCTGGATCAACAACAACAACATTGCGTCCTTCACCATGTGTGTGTCTTCCTCCACAGATCGGGGCAACTTTGTCGCCTGTGACCAGCAAGTTCTCTTCGTGAGCCACTGGCAGAGCTACATCGGACTTCCTATCTGTGACAGTCCTTCATCCAACACAAAGACCAAGAATAGGGAACATACCCAGGAAAACCATCCTGTCTGCCCTCTCTTGCTTCCCTTTTCTGATAATCCAACCATCAGCAATTTTGAAATGCATGAGGTTCACTTCATGTATCTTTCAACACAGTAGAAACATGATTTTTCTTTATACACAGGATCAGCATGCAAGGGTTTCCTTTACATCATCATCACCACCCTTAATCGTCTGAAAAAATCACAATGGGCCCAAATTCATACAGAAACCTCATTCTACTTACACCTCTACTGCTTGACTGAGACAGACAGAGAGAGAGAGAGAGAGAGAGCTAAGCTATTGTAAACCTTGTGTGCTTCCTCTTTTACTGAAATTTCTCTTATTGTTTTTTTTTAACCTTTGCATGTGACTTGAAAATGAATAAGAGAAAGGGACAGAACTAAGGAGAGAGAAAGAGAGCTAAGCTATTGTAACCCTTGTGTGCTTCCTCTTTTACTGAATTTTCTCTTATTGTTTTTATTTAACTTTGGATGTGACTTGAGACTGAATAAGAGAGTGAGATAGTACTAAGGAGAGAGAGAGAGAGAGAGAGAGAGAGAGAGAGAGAGAGAGAGAGAGAGAGAGAAGTAAAAAACAAGTAACCCTTCTGACAGCCATACAGAGGCCAAAATTGCCTGCGTGGCTTGTATAAACATTGTCTACAAGTGACAGAGGGAGGAGGATGCAAATTTCTTGTGTACTTCCTCTATTACTGAATTTTCTTTTATCTTTCAATCCTTTAAAACTATCAGAAACCACAAATTTTGCACCATCAATGTATGCAGAAAGAAGTTCATGTGAATGACAATGAAATTTTTTTACCAAAAATGTGTAATAACAAGGGGTGCAGTGATAATGGAAATTACTGCTGTATATCTAAGTGCACGATAACCAAGGGATCATTGTATAGGCATGTCCTTGCATACATACATAAAGATGTAATTACGTAAGTGTGCATATAATACATACTCGTATGCTCATATGTACATACTGGTACTTATGTACATACTTATCATATCTATGATGTACACATGTTAGTATGTGTGTACAGGCAACCACCATTATTCAAATGTCCGATAAGTAATTTTTCCCTTATCCTTATTGCCATTTTTTGCATCAAATCCCTTTTATCCAGATCCATTGCCCCCTATCCAAATTCCCGAACAGAATAATAAGTACAAAAGATTTTATTTTATTATACAAATTGGTTAACACAAAAAATGCCAAGCCAACCCCCTAGAAAGTGTGCCTGCACTATATTCTTTGCAGTGAATCCTTTAACTAAATCAGTACAAATTCCATTGTGTCTAGCAATAACCCTCTAAGACCCATTGCATAACTCCATATAACTCATGTGTTCCTCAATATTATCTGAATTCTGCTGATGTTACACTTCGCAAGTGTGTAATTATAAATGGAAACATACTTAAGAAGTGACTAAAGTCACATATGACAACTCAGTGTCATCACCCATAGGCAGAAGGAAGAGGAAAGAATGAAAGAAAGACAGAGGAGGGAGTGTAAAAGTTACCTGTAGGCAGAAGGAAGGGGAAAGAATGAAGGAAAGAAAGACAGAAGAGGAAGGAAGGAAGAGTGGAAAGGGCATATACCCATAGCAGCACTACACTGAGTGAGAGGATGGTGAGTGCCCCCACCCACCTGTAAATGAAAGTAATTCAAGTATAAGTGGCTAGGGAACAGCTGGAAGAAGGAAAGTGGTGAGAAGGGAGGGAGTGATCAGTAGGATGGAAGTACTGAATGCAATGAAGAAAGTCAATATGGGGAAAGCTCCATGTATTGGAGGGTGTGGTGAACTGCTGAAGCATGGGGGGCTGATAGTAGCAGAATGGATATGGAAGATGTGCAGATTGGCCTGGGAGGAAGGTCCCTAAGGACTGGAAGTCAGGTATAAGTATTCCCCTGTACAAAGGAAAATGGGAAAAAGAAGTAAGTGGTAATCATAGGGGCATTTGTCTTCTTAGTGTAATAGGAAAAGTATATGGAAGGATACTTACTGACAGAGTAAGGGAAATAACGGAGGAATTACTTGGAGAAGAACAGGGAGGTTTTAGGAAGGGAAGAGGCTGTGTAGATCAAATATTCATCCTTAAGTCTTAAGTGAAAATGTTTCTAGAGAAGGGAAGAAAGTTGTTTGCAGCCTTCATGGATTTGGAGAAGGCATATGACAGAGTGGATAGATAAAGAATGTGAAAAATACCATAAATATATGGAGTAGATGGGAAGGTTTTGAATGCCGTGAAGAGTATGTATGAGGATGTTACGGTTGCAGTGTGAGTGGATAGTGAACTCAGCAAATTTTTCTATCTGAATGTTGGATTGAAACAGGGATGTGTCATGTCTTCATGGCTGTTCAATCCGTATATGGATGGGGTTATAATAGAGGTACAAGGTAGGGCAGTGGATGATGGAGTGACCCCCATGAGAGAGGGCAGTGTTTGAAAACTTCCTGTAGCTACTGTTGTTTGCAGATGATACTGTATTGTTAAGTGACGATGAAGGGGAACTGCAAGGCTCAGTGAATGAGTCTGGGAGAGTGTGTAAGAAAAGGAATCTGAAGGTGAATATAGGGAAGAGTAAAGTTATGGTCTTCGAGAGAAATAAAGCCACTGAATGTACAGTAAGGTTGGATGACGAGGAAATGGAAAATGTGAGTACATTTAAGTACCTGGGTAGTGTGATGAGTATAATTGCATGTTTGGAGGACGAAGTGTTTGTAAGGGTACAACAAAGAAGAAAGGTTGCTGGTTCTTTGAAGGAAGTGATAAGAAATAGGGAAGTGAGCATGGAAGTAAAAGTGTCACTGCATGACAGTATTGTGATACCAACTCTAACATATGAAAATGAAGCTTGGATATTGTTGGAGGGACACACATCAAGAGTGAGAGCAGTGGAAATGAGATATCTGAGAGGAGCAAGTGGAGTTACATGGAGAAACAGACTGACAAATGAGGAAGTGAAGGAGCATTGTGGTGTGGAAGTGGATGTGATAGAATGCATTAGGAGAAATACACTGTGTTGGTTTGGCCATGTGGAGAGGATGGAGAGCAAGAGACTAACAAAGGAGTGTGTATGCGAGTGAGGAGGAGGGTGGGACAGGGAGGGGGAGGCCAAGGATGAGATGGAGGTATGCAGTGGAGAGGTATATGAGGGAGGGCAGTGAAATGGCAGGAGACAGGGTGGCATGGAGGCGATATGTTTGTAGCCACCCCTTATGGGACTGAGGCATATGGCAATAGACAGATAGGCAATCGCCAACACACAATCTTAGTCATTCGTTTTAAGATGACCTTAGAGCCCAGTCACTATTAAGTGTGCTAGTGTCAGTGATGGAACTGACATTAGCAAACCTGTTAGTGAGTGTGAGCAGTAAGTGAAGTGAAATTAAATTAAAGGGCTACCAGCTTAGGTGAATTGGATACTGTACTAATTTTAAGACGTACTGTATTTTCAGTGGTAAGCACCATGTAAAGTACAGTGAAGTGAAATAACTACCAGTTTAGGTGAGTCAGAAACTTGTTTTTTTAGGTGGGTAGGTGAATCTTGACCAAAAATGTATGAGGGACCTTGTACCCAGTGGGAGTGAATGGAGGTTTCAGTGAAACTTTTTTTTTTAAACACTGGTGTGCACTGAGGATAAATTTTAAGACCTATACTGTTTATGATGGTGCTTATCATCAGATGAAGGTCTTTCTATCTATCTATTGCCAGACACCTTAATCCCATAAGGGGTGGTCCCAAACAAATCGCCTCCATGTCGCCCTGTCCCCCGCCATTTCATTGCCCTTCTCCCAGCTCACACCCCCCCTCACTCATATACCTCTCCACTCCATCCCTCCATCTCATCCTTGGCCTCCCCCTCCCTCTCGCCTCCTCAACTCTCTCACATACACTCTCCTCGTCAGTCTCTCACTCTCCCTCCTCTCCACATGGTCAAACCACTTCACTGCATTTCTTCTAACACTTCCTATCACAGCTACGTCCACACCACAACGCTCCTTCACTTCCTCATTTGTCAGTCTGTCTCTCCATGTGACTCCACATGCTCCTCTCATATAACTCATTTCCACTGTTCTCACTCTTGACTTCTGTCCCTCCAACAAGGTCCAAGCTTCACTTCCATACATCAGAGTTGGTATTACAATACTGTCATGTAGTAGCTTTTTCACTTCCATGCTCTCTTCCCTGTTTCTTATCACTGCTTTTTAATGAACCAGCAACCTTTCTTCCCTGTTGTATCCTTTCAAGCACTTCACCCTCTAAACTTCCATCCTTCCTCATCACACTACCCAAGTACTTAAACACACTCACATTTTCCATTTCCTCCTCCTCCAACCTCACTGTACATTCACTGACTTCACTTCTGACACACACAGTTCTCCCAAACTGGAGTTGTCCTTGCAGGTGGGAAACCCAAGCAAAGTTCAGGCACACAACTAACCATAGATGCCAAAGAACTAAATACACACAAAAAAAAAAAATAAATAAATAAATATGATAAATATGAAGGGAAAAGAAAAACAAAAACACTTGAAAATGCAGAAAGAATGCATAAAAAAAAAGGGGGGGGGAGAGGGGGGGCTGATACATGAAACCATTGATTTGAAATGGAAATGCCACAGAGAGACCACCCAAAACAAATTAAACAGGGAAAAAATGAAGTCCACAGTTGCTTCAAAAAATCACAGGCACTGTAAGATGTTGGAGAAAGCAATGAAGAATAAGACACCACGTAAAAATGACTGCGAAAGACCAAAACTCAGGGATGCCATCACAGCTGACTCCCACATATTTCTGGCTCTCATAGGTTTCTGAGAAAACAAGACACACAGCTGAACACTGCCAAGCAAGGGGCATTCAAGTGCTTTAGGACAAACTTGCTTCCATGTATACAAGTGCCCTTGCTGATGTTCACCATTTGATGCCTCTCTTCTCTTCCATGCAATTTGCATTACCAAAAGCCCAGAAATGCCTCAGAAAGTAATTTGTCATTTCTGTGAACTACACGATCATAGGTCTCATCAATCATGGTGATATTCTAGGTACCATACCTGACTTATAATGAGGACTGACAGTATATTCATCAACACTTTACCAACCTGTTAAATTTGAAAGGAAGAAACGATATGCTATAATAACTCACCTCTTGGGGCCGGTTGTTCCTCCTCCTCTCCCTCTGGGTGTAGTTGACATCCCCCACCTGTGATAACATCCCTGTGTGTTAGGCTACTACCTACCCAGTCCTCTATTCTTTCCCCTGCACCATTTTTCTTATGTGCCATCAGCTTCCCCCCCTCCCCCCCCAACTGTGGTCTAGCAATTATAATGCCCCAGTCAGACTGACAACCTTCCATAAAGTTTGATCCCTAAGAAGTGACTGGAGGCTTTTCAGTCATGTAATACCACCATGAAAACTTGGCTAGTCATCTTCCCTTAAATGCACTGGGCTACAGTAGCCTAGCCTTGGGTCCCTTTACCTCAAAGTGAGTAAAACAAAACTAGCTGTTGCCATTTTACTGTCACCAGTTCCGTGTGTCTTCACTTCCACTGTTCATCAGCCTTAATTGGGCAGAGGCTATTATCCTTTTGAAGTTTATTCAATATCTCAAAGACAGTACTATGGATCTATATAATTTTCATATTACTTCTGTGTGACTCATACAATATGTGAATGTGAATATTTTCCTACAGTTTAGTAATCAAAATGGACAACTTTAGGCCAGGTTAAAGTGGTCAGAGTATAGTGGCCTTCATTCTGTGTTTCCTCTCATTTTTCCCACTCCCTTCCTCTTAGTCACATCGGAATATATCATGGGAAGAGTACACTCCATACCTGCTCATTCAGAGGCTTCATTTCATCAGACTGCACAACAATTTAGTGAATGTTTGTGAAATGACAAAAAAATTACACTAAAACATGGTTATACTATGATGTTGAACAGATACAAGTATGATGACAGAAAATGTATCTGTATTTTGAAAGTCATGTAGACCATGCAACAACTCTGAAATAGTCCACTTATCTAATACTGATACAGTATGACCTCATTCCAATGGACTTCACTAGACTGGAATTTGCTTTTTTCGGAGTCAAGGCACTGAGTGGAATCATTTCTTATATACTGCGAAAACTCAGAAAAGCTAGAAGCAGTCCGGACTGCCTAACGTCAGGCCGAGGCAGCCATACTGTCCACATTGTTTGTGTGTTCGTGCGTCAGCTGGTGCATCATTATTGTCCCCTCATGCTTTACCTCAGTCTGACCCACATCATTTCCCCTCCAAATCGTTTCCTCAGAAGTCCCTGATATACTATCCGAGAGTGACGAGTGATAAGTGAAATATACAAAGTGAACATCTTTGGTTTGTAAGATTGTAATAATAAGGTGAATAAAATGTACAGTACAGTATTTGAAACATGTTTAAAATTAAGTTGTACCAATAAAGTATTTTCTAAATGCTAAAAAAGTAAAAAAGGGGTCTACATTAATATTAATATTAATGTAAATTCAAGACACCAAGCATTAATCACATGGCGTGCGGTTTGTAAGTTCATGCGTCAGCTGGTGCATCACTATTTTCCCTCCCGTGCTCTGCCTCAGTCTGACCCACGTCATTTTCCCTCCAAATCATTTCCCCGGAAGTCCCTGATATACTGCTCGAGAGTGACAAGTGATTAGTGAAATATACACCAAAGTGAACATCTTTAGTTTCTGACATTGTAAATAATGAGGAGACTAAAGTGTACAGTACAGTATTTGAAAAGTGTCTGAAATTAAGTTGTACCAATAAAGTATTTTCTAAATGCTAAAAATGTAGAAAAAGGGTCTACAGTACATTAATACCTTAATATTAATATACATTCAAGACACCAAGCATTAATCACATGATGCGTGGTCTGTGTGTTCGTGTGTCAGTTGGTGGTGGACTGGTGACATCACTAATGTCCCCCGTGCTCTGCCTCAGTTTGACCCACATCATTTCCCCCCCCACACCATATCCCCAGAAGTCCTTGATATACTGACGGAGGGGGACAAGTGACAGGTGAAATATACAAAGTGAACATCTTTAGTTTGTAAGATCATAAGTAACAACGTATCTAAAGTGTACAGTACAGTATTTGAAAAGTGCTCAAAATTAAGTACACCACATGGCACGCAACGTACTATTGCCGACAATTATAACTGGTACAGTCAGTGTTGTCAATCCTCTTTTTCCTTAGTGTGAATCCTGTGCAGCTCGACTCAGTTTCTCCGAATCATTTACTGGTGTGAAGAAGAGTCGCTGGGAGATGTCTGGCGCAAGTGTAGGGGGTGGCGGTGTTGGAGGTGGGGGCAGTGGGGGTGAGGGGGGAAAGTGACTGAGTAAATGTGGCACCAATGTAATACAGATGTGGCACCAGCGTATTCATTAAAAACATAGGTTTACGTTGTGAATGAGCTAAAACAACCTCTTTTTAGTGGTAACGACACTGAGTTAGGGATTCCACTTTTATCTCAGAATGCTACTACAATCTGTGTGTTGAGGTTAACATATACAGGAATTGTCATTTAACAACAGCGCTAGAAGTTTGATAAATGTTGACAGTTGGAAGTGGTGGCGTGTTACACAGATGCTTCTCTGCTAGAACCTTCCTCGAGTGACCGACTGAGCAGGACGCAGAGAAAGTCATTACCTGTTATCAGCACAGTCGAACTCTAATCAACACTGAGGGAATTCGAAGGAGGTGCTGCTTGTGGTATCTTGTGGAGTGATATAGTGGTACTAAACAAGCAAGAAGAGAAAACACACCATAATAAGGCGCGGCAAAGGAGAGTGAACGCCTTGGAGATGGCGGCGCAGCCGGCTACCCAGCCGGTTGGAGTGCCCATGGATGACGAGGCTATGCTGAAGGTCGGACCTACCCAAGGCAAGCGTGGACGACAGCCACTCCAGGAAGAAGAGGAGGATGGTGGACAAGACGACACATCCCACTCAGGGAAGTATTTTAAACCCACACAATCTACTGACATCACAGGTGAGCGCTTAATCACTTTCCTGGTCCGCACTTTAGATGGCAGTGCAGCTTTTACCAACCCCAGAGCTCTGTCTAAGGCCATCAGTGCTTGCTCTTGGAGTAAATATAGTGTGGAGGGTGAGCTTCGGGTATTGGGACGAGGGGCAGCCTTTCGCTTCTGCATAGCAGAGGCGAATTTAACCAAGCTATCTGCCCCTCCTGAGTCCCTAACTTCCCTCGGAGAATGGAAGGTCAAGTGCTGGAGGGCCACCTCCCCCACAGATAGTGCTTATTCATTTGGGAAAATCAGTCCGGTGTCACTTGACCTACCCACCGATGACATCCTTTCACAGCTTCGCTGTCTGGGGTCAGGGGGCCACCTTGTAGAGGTTTCACGCCTCACTTCCCGATCTGGACAGGACGGCACACAGGTTCCGTCTCGGAGTTATTCGCCTCAAGTTCGAGGGTCCCATGCCAGAAAAAGTCATACTGGGATATTCGTGCTACATGGTGGGTACTTACACCTTTCCGCTGCTACGATGCTTCACTTGCCACCAGTTTGGACACGGATCTCTTTCCTGTCGGAACAAAGTCCGATGTGCACGATGCAGCCGCTTTCACCCCTATCGCTCTAGCACTGGGAAGCCTTGTAAAGAGGACCCTTATTGTTTTTCTGTGGCGACACTCACACAGTCACATCAAGATCATGCCCAGTTTATCAGAAAGCTCTCACCATCCATGTAGAAGCCCGAAACAACCCATCTTCTCTCCAGTCTGTGAACACCAAGCTGCGCTCCCTCAACCCGGCACTGCGTACTGCCACACCCCCTCGCCTCGCTCAGTCAGCACCATCTGTCTCCTCTCACGCATCCAGCCGACCTGTGCAGCAGGGCCTAAGTTTTGCTGCAGTCACCTCCAACCGTTTCTCTGCCCTACAGGATCTGCAACCATCAGAGGCGGACATCGACAGGGAATCTGATACGGGCACACACATTTCCCCACCCCCTGAGATAGTGACATCTGCCCAGAGACTGACATACTCAGCGGTCGTCCACTCGCCCCCGAGGTTGAGGCGCCCTCGTGTGTCTGAACAACCTCGCTCCCCCCCACATCTCCCAGAGGACAGGACATCAATGGAAGAGATCTCGCTGGCTCCAATCCCCTCTCAAGGTCAGCACCAGGAATGGGCCCCTCATCGTGCTCAAGCAATCCGCACCCTGCCAGACAGGCCCCAGCGACCCCCTTCACCGCTGCCTTCCCTTGGTACCCAGCCACGACCTCTCCCTGCTGTGGATCTTGCTGCCTTTCTCCGGATTGTAATCGATGCCATATCAGCCTACCTTCAGGGCATGACACCCAAGGACATTTGTGAGCAAATTATGCCCAGGTTACTCTCCCTTGTATTATCTTGTAAGACTCCACCCCAAAGCATTTTTCCATGGTGGTATGGAACGCTCGTTCTATATTGAATAAAACCTATGAATTTAAGATGCTTATGAACGAACTTCTTCCGTCGATTATTGGGGTAAGTGAAACATGGTTACAACCACATCTTCGTTTTAATCTTAGAGGATATACAGTCGTTAGACAGGATAGGCCAGCACAGCAGGGGGGTGGGTTGGCCTTACTGGTCAGGGACGGTATTCATCACAGGCCTTTCTCACTCACCGCTTATACCAATGGGCCTCTGGAGACCTTAGGTGCACAGATAGAGTTGCAGGGACGTCGAGTTTCCTTATTACTTTTATACAACCCCTGTCAAAATATCACCATTGCTGAATTTACACATTACTTCGACCAGCTCCCTTCACCGGCATTGGTCTTTGGCGACTTTAATGCCCGTCACTCCTTGTGGGAACCCGGTCTCCCTAGCAGCTCTGTAAGCGCCACCGGTTCTTCCCTGTTTTCGTATCTATTACAAACAGACAGATACGTCCTTCTATCCCCAGTGGGCCTCAAAACTCGTTATGATCCACACACAGGAGCAGGCTCAGTTTTAGACCTATGTATAGGGGATACCTACTTTCATGGGGTGGAATTTACTGAGGGACCCTTTATGGGTAGCGATCATCTCCTGCTAATAATCTGTATCCCTGATAGATCCGTCTCCGACTTGGCTCCCGTGAGCCCGCGTTGGCGTCTGTCTGATGGTGGATGGACAAAATTTTCCAAGGTTTTGATGGACCCTCCGCCAGTGATTCACCTCCCCGTAAATCTAGCTGTGGGTGCTTTTTCGGATTGGTTGATGGCGGCAGGCAAGGAAGCATTTTCACTGATTACTTCCCGTCGGGCACCGCGGTGTGGGGTCCCTTGGTGAACCGAGGAGTGTCACAGGGTGGTGTTAGCAAAGCGCCAGGCTTGGTGCGCGTGGCAGGTCTGCTTATCTGAGGCCAACAGAGCTCAGTATCAACGGGCAAATGCGGAGTGCACCCGCACAGTCATGGCTGCAAAAAGGAAGGCCTGGGCGACTTTTGTGGCATCTCTGTCATTCTCCACTTCCTCCACTCGCGCCTGGCGTTTTTTGCGGGCCATGAAGGGTAAATTAACCACTTACACATATCCCCTAACCCAAGATGGAGTGGATCTGCTCACTACCGCAGATGCAGCTAATGCATTTGCCTGCCATTACAGCATGTCCCTTGGTATCCCAGCTCCCCTCCCTGACTTGTCCCGTGTCATGTGCGCGGTTGAGGTGGCTGAAACGAAGCCCCCCCCCCCGACGGACTTGTCGTCCCCTATCACTCCTCATGAGTTGACAATTGCCATGCGTGCTCTGCCCCACCGCAAAGCTGCTGGGCCGGATACTATTCCATATGAATTCCTGACCCATTTACCTCCTGTGGCACATAATCTCCTCTTGCAGTTGATCAACGATAGCTGGCGGTTGGGTGTCTTTCCCACGACATGGAAGCGTGCCTCCATTCTTCCCTTTCCAAAGCCGGGGAAAGACCCCACCCTGCTTAGTAGCTACAGGGCTATAGCTCTTCTTCCGTGTCTTGGGAAACTCATGGAGCGAGTGGTAAGTAACCGGTTACATTGGTGGGCAGAGAGTAAGGGTCTTCTCATGGAGGAGCAGTGTGGTTTCCGGCCAGGACGAGGCACTCTGGATGTTCTTCATCAACTTGAACATTCCAAGTCACATATAGAAATAAGGAAATCATGTTGTCCCTTTTTATAGACCTGGCTGGGGCCTTCGACTCTGCTTCCCATGAGGGGATCCTCTATAATTTATCAAGAGTGGGGATAGTTGGCACGCCTCTGACTTGGATTCGTAGTTTCCTGTCTGGTAGAACTTTCTCAGTTTCTCTTGGGGGGTTAACCTCTTCTTCCTTCCCAGTTCGTAAGGGGGTACCTCAGGGGTCGGTCTTGAGTCCCTTCCTCTTTAACATGATGTTGTCTACACTACCCCGTCCTCCAGGCACTTCTCTTCTAGTATATGCAGATGACCTAACCCTCCTTAGCTCAGCACCCACTCTGCAGGAGGCACAGGATAGTCTCCAGTCGGGGATTAATACCCTTCTAACTTGGTTTGCAGACTGGGGATTCAGGGTTAATGTAGACAAATGTGTTCTAATGTTTTATACCCTTAAACACGC
The DNA here is from genome assembly GCA_018397915.1 of Birgus latro. NCBI lineage: Eukaryota > Metazoa > Arthropoda > Malacostraca > Decapoda > Coenobitidae > Birgus > Birgus latro. The sequence continues at coordinate 58,982 of JAGKTI010001794.1, forward strand.
ATTACCCTCTCTGCCCACTATTTACGTTCATGATACCTCTGTACCTCTTCGGCGTCGCCACACTTTCCTGGGACTCCGACTCGATGGCCCAATTCTGACTTGGAAGGCACATATTGATTATTTACGAGTCTCCTGTATGAAACGCCTTTCCCTCATGAAATGCTTAACAGGCTTCCGATGGGGTGCCTCCCGGGAAGTCCTATTGAAGTTTTACCAAGTGTATATCCGAAGCAAACTGGATTATGGCTGTACCATATATGGATCTGCTTCCCCCTCCCTTTTAAATAAGCTCGATGTAATTCAAAATTCTGCCCTCCGGACAGCACTTGGAGCATTCTGCTCCTCTCCGGCTGCTGCTATGCATGCAGAGGCAAATGTGTTACCTCTGGAGCAATGGCGAGTGTTCCAAGATTGCTTATTCCTAAATAGAAGTCTCTCTTTTTCCCCTTCCCATCCCTTGGTTATACTTTATGCCCATTCCAGAATCTCCTATGATAATCCATCCTGGGCTCTACGTTCACGTGTTCCATTCCTTGTCCGAGCTTTGCAATCCTATAGCCGACTGTCCCTGCCTTTACCTCATCCTATCCCTATATCCACTGTCTCCCCAGTCCCCCCTTGGTTCCCACTACCCTCCTTTTTTGATTTACACCTTCACGCCCCATTTACTAAGTCCATTGACTTTCCCAATGCCTTACCCCTCTTTGGTGAATTACTGTCCCTCCGTTACACTAACTCCAGATTTTTACAGATGGCTCTCATGTCCCCTCCCCTCCTTCCACGACGGCGGTAATATTTGTCCCTTCTCTTTTCCTGTGTAGAATTTGGAAACTAGACGGGCTTCACCCTATCCTTGCTGCTGAGCTTTTTGCCATCCTGGGCGCCTTGGTGTTTGTCAGAGATTCACTCCACCCCCAGACAGTCGTCATTTTTTCTGATTCACAGTCTTCCCTAGCCCTCTTGTGCTCCTGGCGCCCGTCCTCTCATCGCAAACTTGTCTTCAACTGTCACTCTGTTCTTCTTTCTCTCCATGCTCGAGGCTTTACAATACATTTTCAGTGGGTCCCTTCTCACACTGGCATCCATGGAAACACCGTAGCCGATGCTGCGGCCACACTGGCACATGACACGACAGACATTGAACCCTATCCTCTTGACTTTTCCTCCTTTTCTAAACACGTCTTTCACACCATCTTCAACATATGGAATGCTGCCATCCCTGATTTGCTACACAACACATGCCTTTCTGCATATCGCACATCATCTGCCCCGCAACCCTGGGCTCGCTCTTCCAGCCGTGACCTGGACACCGCACTGGTCAGACTACGGCTTGGCCATACAGCCCTCAACGCACACCTGCACAGGATAGGCCTCTCCCCTACTCCCTCGTGCCCATGGTGTGGCAATGCAGATGAGACCATCCTCCACTTCATCTTTTGGTGCCCAAGGTTCTTCTCTGCTAGAACCTTCCTCCGTTCAGCCATGATCGCCTGTGGTGTCCACGACTTCACGCTTCCTATCCAACTAGCTGGTGATGGCCTACCGGAGGATCAAAAGGCCAAGGTATTACGCCTCATGAAACAGTTTCTCCGTGTTACAGGTCAGATTCGTCGCCTGTAATCCCCACTGGTGAGATGAGCCTCCTCTGCTTTCTTCAAGAAACCATCCGATTAACAGGGGTCATCAGTGCATAATCATCCCTGCTAGGCCCAACTTCCCAGGGTGCCATTTCCGCCAGGGGAGGGTGTATAAGCTTCATCACTTCACCACCCTTTAACCTAAGAAGAAGAAGACCTTCCTCCGTTCAGCCTTGATCGCCTGTGGTGTCCACAACTTCACGCTTCCTATCCTACTAGCTGGTGTTGGCCTATCGGAGGACCAAAAGGCCAAGGTGTTACGCCTCATGAAACAGTTTCTCCGTGTTACAGGTCAGATTCGTCGCCTGTAATCCCCACTGGTGAGATGAGCCTCCCCTGCTTTCTTCAAGAAACCATTTGATTAACAGGGGTCATCAGTGCATAATCATCCCTGCTAGGCCCAACTTCCCAGGGTGCCATTTCCGCCAGGGGAGGGTGTATAAGCTTCATCGCTTCACTACCCTTTAACCTAAGAAGAAGAAGAAGAAGAACCTTCCTCCGTTCAGCCTTGATCGCCTGTGGTATCCACGACTTCACGCTTCTTATCCTACTAGCTGGTGTTGGCCTATCGGAGGACCAAAAGGCCAAGGTGTTACGCCTCATGAAACAGTTTCTCCGTGTTGCAGGTCAGATTCGTCGCCTGTAATCCCCACTGGTGAGATGAGCCTCCCCTGCTTTCTTCAAGAAACCATTCGATTAACAGGGGTCATCAGTGCATAATCATCCCTGCTAGGCCCAACTTCCCAGGGTGCCATTTCCGCCAGGGGAGGGTGTATAAGCTTCATCGCTTCACTACCCTTTAACCTAAGAAGAAGAAGATGTTACACAGATTTGACAAGGTAATAATTGGGGAAACTACAATTTCAACGAACAAGCGGCAAAAGGTATTACAGTAGCATCTTCCTTTATAATAGATAACCCATAAAGAACAACTACAGTAAGTTTTGCATAATATGGCCATACCCACAAAAATATGAGTTTTTTCAAGTGTGTTCGATGTAAGTTAAATTACACAATGCATACGAAATACTGCAGATATCGATTCCTTTGTTGTTCCATAAATTTTGAGTTAGATAATTATAATGTTAATGAGGTTATCATGTTACAAGCAAAGATCATAAGATATCTGTTCCTTTATCTTATCTGCATTCATGGAATCTTCACCATGCGAGTCTCTTTTCCTGATTGTGGGAGCAACAACTGGCAATTTGTAACACTACAGCAACAAACTAAATGCATAAAATAGTATAGAGACAGCACACATTTTGTAATATATATTCATTCAGTATAAATGTCCAGGCATTCTCCATTCTATAACCTCTCGGAGAATATGGGTCTTGTTGGAATCATTCATAGCCATAGGGCCCCGCTGCAGGGGGTCACCTTGATGTGGTGGTGCTTGAAGCATGGTTGGCAGTGCCACCTATTTTGGAGTCCTGCCTACCTTTGTAGGGTTTGGCATTTGTCGGCCTCATGGACCAAGCACCCCCTACATCACTGGTGGAAGCCTGCTGGTGATGTTAGTCCCTGCCCATTTGCCATCTAGGGCGGGACTATCGTTTCCCCACATATTTGCCGTCCATGGCGTCCCATAATGCTAAGAGACAGGAGTCCTGGGGTTGAGTGATGCTGCACGATGCACCCTGCAGCTTGCACTACACCTCTTTGGTCCCTTATTCTGGGTAGACAGGTGGCCTGGTTGGGCCAGACCAGGTCAATCAGCTGGTCATGCATTGGCTGGAGTCAAGTGGGCACTGGGGGGCCTGGTGGCTCCTATCATCCTGGAGTCATCCTTGCCCAGGTCCCTTGGTGGTTACATGTGTATACTATCCTGCTACCTCTGGGGTCGCCAGAGGTGTTGTTCTTAGCATACGACCTCCTCTTGCGGGACTCCATGGTGGGTGGAGGGGTGGGGAAATGAAGTATTTTTTTTGTCTAATTATGGCTGCAGCTCCCCTCAAGTTTGGTACTCGTGTGGTAAATGGCTGGGCCTGCGAGTCCCCAACAACCGGCCACGTCTTTGCTCCTGCCAACCCTGTACCACATAAGGGCAACAAGGGTATGGAGCACTTTCAAGGGAGTGGCACACAGCCCTCCAGGAAAGCTCTCTTGCCCTTCACTGAGACGATGTCTGACTTCTTTGCGCCTCACCAATACATGAAATTTCTAGTTCTGAAGTTGGCTGATGGGACCAGAATGCATTTATGGTTCACCATGACCTGGTCAAGGCTTGTGGGTCATCCCCAAAGGTTGTTCCACAGGCAGATGGGTCACTTCATATAGAGGCCAGGGATGCTGATGAAAGTGCTCGCATGCATGCCATCAAATGTTTAGCCTCCTGTGATGTCACAGTCACCATTCATTCCATCCTGAACCAGACTCGGAGTGCTGTCTTCTCTGAGGAGTTCCTTAGGTACTCGGAGGAGGACCTCCTGGATGGGCTGAAAGACCAGGGAGCAGCGAAGGTGGAGAGGATAAAGAAAAAGGTAGACAGGATACTGACAGGCACACCATCACTGATTGTCATATTTGATTGGTTGACATTGCCTAATGTCTTAGAGGCAGCTTACTACCACCTTCAGGTTAAGGCATATGTGCCAAGACCTAGGCGGTGCTTCCATTGCCAGAGGTTTGGGCATGTCAGCAGGTCTTGTCGTAGGAACATGCAAGGTCTCCCACAGGTGTGTGTTAATTGTGGTGGCAATTCACATGGTGAAATGGACTGCCCGAATCCCCCCTCGTGTATCAACTGCTATGGTACTCACCCAGCTTCATCAATGCAGTGTGACCAGTGTAAGTTTGAGAATGAAGTCATGTCAGTTTGAACCCATAAGAAGATTTCTTTTGCAGAGGCAAAGGAAAGGGTCAGAGGGTTGTTTATTTGCCCTGGGGTCACCTTTGCTTCAGCTTTCTCATGTCGTAAGGAGGTTTCACAGTACAACTAGACAACACTACATGCTACCCCACCTGCTTCTCGGGGTAATCAGTCGTCACAGATGTCCCAGTTGGGGGATGCTACTGTGGTGGCAATACATGGAGGAGGCAGTGCCTCCTCCAACAAGGTCCCACCCATATGTGGTGGTGTCTTCCCCCTTCCACGCATCCCTGCTCCTGGACTGAAGGCTGGACCCTTGGTCAGGGTAGAGGCAACAAATGATGCACGCATGCTACAACAAATGACGGACGCATGCTACCACCATGTGCATCGTCAGAGCCAAAAGAATGGAGTGGTAACCTGCCTGCTTCAACTAATGTTTCTTCCTCCATTTCAGTGACAGAGGGTCAACACCTTTATGTGGTGGTAGCAGATGTCCATGTCGATGCTTCTCCTTGTCCTGACATATCCAAAAAACCCTGCGTCTCTCCTGTGCATGGTACGTGTCGCCGTGGCTCCTCAGAATGCTCAGACACTGAGGGCATGCCAC
>JAGKTI010001795.1:5781-17672 GCA_018397915.1 Birgus latro
CGGGTAGTACCGAACCTACTTCACTTAACGCGAAAAAGAATGACGTTGGCAAAAAAATGGCAATACTTACATATCTATATATATATATATATATATAGCATGAATCAGCTTGGTTACCTAATGGCAGATCTTCACAATGCTGGATCTCTGGCAGCCCTCCTATTCACTTCCTTATTCCTGTGGTCACACTCTATGGCCTTGTCCCAGGTCTTTTTCAGTTTGCCTCTCGCAACCATACCCCCAGTATTAAGACTTCAAACTTTCCGCACCCAACTGTTAATCTCCATCCCTTCCATATCCCAGACCACCTCAATCTGCCCTTCCTCATCACAGCAAAACATACTACAGTCACATCCATCCTCTCAACTCTTCAACCATAAACCTAGCCTCCCCAGGTCTCACATTCAAGGATGCACTACACATCCACTTAATCACTATCTTTTCTGTATATCTGAGTCTGTGAATATCTCCCTCTTTTACTGTCCAGGTCTCATTACCATGCAACATTACTCTCCTAACACAAGCCGCATACAAAGATCCCTTAGCATGGAGGGATGGCTCTCTCATTGTCGGGAGAAGCAACAATTCCCTGAACTTCCTCCACCCACTCCTTACTCGAGCCACAGAGCTAGCTCCAGCCTCACCTCCTGCAAACAACATGTCCCCCAGACAACAAAACTTACTCACACTCAAAAGACTCATCAGCATGATCAATCTTTTAACACCTAGCAATCTCTATATGCTCTCTGCAACACACCACACACACATGAAATCAACTTTTTTTTGTAGTCTACCTTTAACACACTACATCTCTTATGCACTCACTTATCACAAAGACTGCACAAGATGGAATTCTTTCCATGCCCCTGTGGCAAATGGCACATGGCCACACTCTGACAGTACTGCCATTAACCCTAGATACCATCTCCTTTGTTTTATGTGCATTTACTCTCAAGCCCTTCTGCCCCATATCATCTCTCCACTTCCTAAATCTTTCCTCTGCCTCCTTTTCATTCTCTGTAATTCTCCTTTTGGGACTTTGGCGAAAGCTTTGCCGCTGCACTTGACAACTCAAAGGCTTTCGATCAAGTCTGGCATAAACCTTAACTTTCCAAACTGCCCTCTGATGGTTTCTATACTTCTACCTGTACCTTCATCTCTAGCTTCTTTTCTGGTCATTCCACAGCTGCTGTTGTAGACAGCCACCGTTCTTCTCCTAGAGCTATCAATAGTGGTGTTCCTCAGGGCTCTGTCCTATCACCAACTCTCTTCTTTTTATTCATCAATGTTCTTCTAAGCTGTACATCTAACCCTATCCACTTATACACTGATGATTCCACCCTTCACCATTCCATTCGCTTCCTGCAGCATACAACAAACGAGGGATGAGGCTATGGCACATCTAATGTCTGACTTGGCACATATCTCTGACTGGGGTAAAACTAATCTTGTTCTTTTTAATGCATCAAAAATCCAGTCTTTACATCTTTCAACCCAACAAAATTATCCACAGGAGTATCCTCTAATTTTTAACAATATCCAACTCAATCCAGCATCATAAATAATATACCTGGGGTTTCATTCTCATGGGAATTATCTCGGAAAGATCATGCTACCTCTCTTGTAAAATTTGATTCTAGGAGATTAGAGGTGCTATGCTGACTGTGTCTCTTTTACCCCTGCACAGTTGTTGACTTTATACACAGGTTTTATTCGTCCCTGTGTAGAGCACAACTCTCTCATGAGGGGAAGCTCCCCACAAACTCAAAACGTGGAGTCAAAAGCTTTTCGTCTTATGAACTCTCCTCCTCTTACTGGCTCCCTTCAAATCTGCCTCTTTGCCGCAGTGTTGCATTTTTATCTCTTTTCTATTGCTACTTCAATTGTCACTCCTGCTCTGAACTGTCTGTTTGCATCCCTCTACCACTACAGCAGGCATGTAGCACCCATCTAGCAATAAACTCTCACCCCTCTTCTATCCAACTCTCTAATGCAAGAGTTAACCAGTCCTTCATGTATGCAACAGGTCAACTCTGGAATCCTCTGTCTATATTTCCTACTGCCTATGATCTCAAGTCTTTTAAATGTAGTGTGTCCAGGCATCTTGAAATGAAATGCACCGATCTTGAATTTGGTTTTGGTTATATTGTTTTTATTTTTTCTTGGAGGGAACAATCTTGCAGGCTCCTGGCCTTTGGTTCCTTCTTTCTTACATTAGTGGCATACAACATCTCCCATGGAAAGTCATTTCTGATGTCATGTGAGAGGGGTTCAAGCATCATGATAAACAACACAGGCCTCAAGACTGACCCATGATGCATACCAATATTCACAGACAACTCATCACTCAAATCTTCATTCACTCTTACCTGGGATGAGCACCCATATACACAGCTATAACCACACTAACCAGCCACTCCCTGATCCCAAGCATTTTCACTGCCTACTTCACCACCTCCCTAGGGACTCTGTCAAAGGTCTTCTCCAAATCAACAAAAACAAAGTACAGGTCCCTTTTCTTTCCTACATATTTTCCCTGAAGCTGTCAAACAAAGAATACGGCATCAGTGGTCCCTTTGCCTGGTATAAACCCAAACTGCATCTCATCAATATTCACTCACTCTCTAATCATACCTTCTAGAACTCTCTCAATTACCTTCAGTATCTAGTCCAAATTTTTATGCCTATGTAATTTCCTCTTTCCAGTGCATTATCCTTCCCCTTGTACACGCTTACAATCACACTCTTTAGCCAATCATTTGGGACAGCACAATCATATATAACTGTATTTATCAAATCAGTAACTAACCCCACTCCTATATCTCCAGAGGCCTTCAGCATTTCAGCAGTCAACCCAGACACACCTGCAACCTTCCTCACCTGACTCACAGCAGCAACATCAATCAAAGGCCAAGAGCCAAACACTGGATCTGCTGACTCCAAACCTTCCCTCTTCCAGTCAAACCCCTCATTCAGCAACAAGTTATAATGCTCTCTCCAGGCATCTTTAATATCCTCACTGTTCACCACTACCTACCATCATTCCTCACAAACTGCTCACCTGTGATATCCCTGTTTTCCCTCTTCATCTGATCTGTCACCTTAAATATATTCTTCCTTGCAACACCATTTAGGTTGTCTAGTAAAAGTCTCTGAGACTCAGATTTTTCCCTGTATACCTTTTTTCTAGCCCTACACTTGGCAGCCAAGTCCATCCCTTTTCCATTTCCTGAAAAGTCTTCTTTTCTCCTTAACTGCAGCTTCTACACTGTCATCCCACCACCATGTTACTTTGAGGGGGCCCTTGCCCATCCACACACTGAATCAGTAACTCTCTGGAGATTGTTCTTGTGTGCTCTGTACTGTTCATTAACACTTCTGTCAACAGCTCCCTGTTCAGCCACCACTCTACTCATCTTGATGCAGGCATCCTTTACTGCTTGGTTTTTCAACTTCCATATTTTCCTCCTAGGCACATAGGTCCTCTTCTTCATTACCCACTCTTTAAGCACCATGATACATATCAATAATTTGTGTTTCTGCAGACACTCTTCACTCCCTATCCTGACTAGCAAATAGTCTGTCTGGCTACTATTTCCCCCCGGGCCCATTTGTAATCAGCCTGCTATCAAGGCCCAGCAGTCCTCCTACATACCATATTCTTCAACCTGTCACTACTTACTCTCTCTTTTCCTAAAATTCGTGTTGCACACAATCATGTCCACTGCCTCCCCACACCCGAAAATCCTTTCCCCTTCTTCATTTCTTGTACAATATGTGCACCCCTCATGTACCCCTTCATATCCCCGAGCTCCTTCACCCACACGACCATTTAAGTCCCCTCCCAAAACTATGATTTCATCATCTCCCATACCACTTACAACATGTATTAAATCATTCCAGAATCCATCTTTTTCTACATCATCAACACCAGCCTGAGGAGCATATGATCATCCATCCAATCCATCCATCATCCAATCCTATATCACCCCATGAGGAGCATAGGAACCTGGGGCTTGGTAATATAAATGAAACTGTGAGCCTACCAAACACAATTTTCATTACTCATTTCATTCACTTTCATTACATTCATAACATATCCCATCCATTTTCCTTAACCAGCACACCCACACCACCATATCCATCTACCTTTCCCTGCCCAAATATCTCATACCAACTACCCCTCCTGGCAATCATTCTGGATGATCCTCCCCTATACCTAACCTCCAGTATACAGCCAACATCCAACCATCTCCTACTCAGTGCCTCTACCACTTCCCCCACTCTACCCTTCAAATCACCCAAATTCCAAGATATCACTCCAATCTCCTTATTTAATTCAGCTCTTACCATTTCATCTTTATTTGTGTTTACTTTCATCTTTCTTCTTTTCATGAGCTCTAGGGTCATTTTTTAATATTTGTTGGGTTTGTTGTATTACCTTTCCCTACTACCTCCACTGATTCTCATAGCACTTTGTTGGTCTATTATTCAACTCTTCAGTGCCACTCAGCATAATGTAGGGCCTGAAATCTGATCATTATTTCTAACTGAAAGGCTACTTTGTTTTTAATACTTTTATTGGAAGTTGTATGCAGCCTTCATGGATCTGGAGAAAGCATATGACAGGGTGGATAGACAAGGTTTGTGGAAGGTATTAAGAAAATATGGAGTGGATGAGAAGTCGTTGAAGGCAGTGAAGAGTATGTATGATGGTGCTAAGGCTGCAGTGCGTGTGGATGGCAAACTGAGTGAATCTTTCCATTTGAAGGTTGGATTGAAACAAGGATGTGTCATGTCTCCATGGTTGTTCAATCTGTATATGGATGGGGTTATAAAAGAGATACAAGGTCGGGCAGTGGATGTTGGAGCGGCCCTAGTGAGAGAGGGCAGTGTTTGGAAACTACCTGTACTGTTGTTTGCAGATGATACTGTGTTGTTGAGTGAAGACGAAGGGGAGCTGCAAGGCTTGGTAGATGAGTTTGGGAGAGTGTGTAAGAAACGGAATCTAAAGGTGAATGTGGGGAAGAGTAAAGTGATGGTCTTCGAGAGAAGTGAAGCCAGTGAGTGTACAGTGAGATTGGATGGGAAGGAAATGGAGAATGTGAGTGAATTTAAGTACTTGGGCAGTGTGATGAGTAAGGATGGTAGTCTGGAGGGTGAAGTGCTCGAAAGGGTACAGCAGGGAAGGAAGGTTGCTGGTTCGTTGAAAGCAGTGATAAGAAACGGAGGTGAGCATGGAAGTGAAAAAGTTGTTACATGACAGTATTGTGATACCAACTCTGACATATGGAAGTGAAGCTTGGACCCTGTTGGAAGGACAGAAGTCAAGAGTGAGAGCAGTGGAAATGAGTTATTTGAGAGGAGCATGTGGAGTCACATGGAGAGACAGACTAACAAATGAGGAAGTGAAGGAGCGTTGTGGTGTGGTTGAGGACGTGATGGGAAGCGTTAGGAGAAACACGTTAAGGTGGTTTGGGCATGTGGAGAGGATGGAGAGTGAAAGATTGACGAGGAGAGTGTATGAGAGTGAGGTGGAGGGGGCGAGAGGGAGGGGGAGGCTGAGGATGAGATGGAGGGATGGAGTGGAGAGGTATATGAGAGAGGGGGGTGTGAGTTGGGAGCGTGGTAGTGAAATGGCAGGGGACAGAGTGACATGGAGGCGATTTGTTTGTGGCCACCCCGTTCGGGATTGAGGCGTCTGGCAATAGATAGATAGATAGATAGATCTTTTTATTTTTAATCAGCCTCTATCTTTCACTTCTGAAACTGAAATTGGCTGTGCAACTCACCATTCTATGGTCACCTCCGTATTTATTTTGTTGACAACTGTGACTTTTATGATCATGTTATTCATATCTGTTATAATGAAGTTGATTTCATTCTTTGTTTTTCCACTTAGACTTCTCCTGGTCTATTGTTGTTTTGTAAAAGAATGTGTTCAATTTTCTCGTGTTATACATTTCAGCAAAACTTACCACCATTTCACCTCTGTTATTCCTTACTCCCATTCTGAATTTTCCCAAACATGTTTCTCCATTTTTTGATTCGCCAACTTCTGCACTGAAGTCTCTCATGAAAACAGTATACAGTATTTGGTCTTTTCTTCTTCCATAATCTGGGAGATGTCATTATAAAATGTTTCTATTTCTTCACCTGAGCTTTGAGAAGTTGGTGCATATACTTAGATTACATTCAGGGTGCATCTTCTGCCTACATCAATTACAGTCCATCCTACTCTATCAGATACACTGCTGAATTTAACAATGTTCACTGCAAGATTTCTGTTAATTAGAAATCCTAAACTGCTACCTCTTTCATTTTGCCTTCCTCTGTAGTAAAATAAGTGGTTGCTGTCTTGGAGCCAAATTAATTTTTCTTCTCTTCTGTGGATCTCACTCAGACCTACAATATCCCAACTAATGTTTTCTAATTCAGTCATTAAGATATCAAAGTTTGTAATCTTCTGCGAGGCTTCTTACACTATATGAGTAAATATTCATGGATTTCAGTTTGTTCAATGTTCCAATCTGTCATTTGCTAAGACAGTGCCTACTCACTCTTGGTGGCACACTGCCCTTAAGCACAGCAGGTAGTGCAGTTGGGCCTTTAGTAGACGATGATCCAACAGGAATGAGCTGTCTATCACAATGGAATGCCGTTGTATGATGGCCCCACAGAAACAGGTGTCAATGGGTCTGCTTGGTCTGACAGATGGGTTAAGCAACAACAAGTAAACTGGACTAGTTAGTATGGAAAATTACATAATGCCATCACTCCTGGTAGTAATGGACAAACAATATACAGAAAGTACTTCCTACCAGTCAACAACTGTGATGCTCCTTTTTGCTATGAAGTCCATAATTTTCAGAAAAACTGCCCATTATAGTTCCAATGCTACCTATAAAGTTGATTTACCAGTTTCCTCCCATTCAGGGTACAGCTGTTTGCAAAGAGTTGCAATACTTTGGAACCCATCCCAAACATATACAGTACTGCAATGAGGAATTACTGTACTGTACTACCCTAAGCAGTTTGTAAGGATGTAGAAAATTATCGTAAAACTACCATACTGCTCTATATTTATAGTTTAATTATGGGATATTTATAAGTAACATCACAGAGAACTGTTTCTCAATGCATGATAAGAAAATGGTCATTCTGTCACAGGCAGAAAAATCCCTCTTCAACCAGAGCTGTCCATGGCTGGGGAAACCGTGGTTAGCAAATGTAACTTTTAATGGGAGAAATTGGTTAGGTGAAATGCAGCCATCATAACGTGTCATGACAATATATATTTTTTTTCTTTTTCCCAAGGATAATGTAACCAAAGGCCAGGAGCCTGCAAGATTGAAAACCTCCAAGAGAAAACAAAAACAAGATAACAGACAGCCAAATTCAAGATCCATTCATTACAAGATGCCTGACCATACCGTGTTTGAAAGACTGGTTATCATAGGCAGTAGGAACTACAGACAGAGGGAGACAGTTCCAGAATTGACCTGTTGCATACATGAAGGCCTGGGCGTAACGGTTAACTCTTGCATTGGGAAGTTGGACAGAAAAGGGATAAGAGTTTGTTGCTAGACTGGTGCTACGTGCCCGCTGTAGTGGCGGAGGGATGCAAGGAGAGAGTTCAGAGGAGCACCGACCATTGAAGTAACAGTTCATTAAATCAGGCTTTACTGATCTACCAGAAGACCCGCCGACATGTCGTAAAAATAACCCCGCTAATACCAATACACCAGTCCTGTATGAGACAGCCCTAGCATGTATTCAATATGGACGGTGGGTGTTAGCGCCGAAGTGGTGACATGTAGAGGTTAGGAGGATGGCTGGGCCTTGATAGCAGGCTGTAAAGCCTATGCCCAGAGTCGGACACATAAAAAAAAAAAAAAGTAGAAAAAGAGATAAAGATGCAACAGTGCAGTGAAGGAACAGACACTGAAGGAAGCCAGTGCTAATGAGATGAAAAGTCTGACTCCATCTTGTTGAATATAATGTACTTGTTGTCTTAAATACACATACATCAACTAACCTTCCATGCAACGGCATAACAGAGTAAGAAAATTACTGATGAGGAAATGAGGGATGGCGAAATGAAGCTGCTGTGGTATAGCCAGACTGACTACTAGCATAAATAACTTTCCCATTTAGTTGAAAGAAATAAACTTCACTTACACTTATTTACAATTGCTCCAGTCATCTTTTAGGATCAGTAATTTTGCATACACAGATAAAGCACTCCTGATCCCCTTTTTCTATTTATCTATGGTGAGATGCCATGATCCTACAGAAGGTGGCCATTTGTCTTGGAGTTAGTTGTTTTATGGGGAGGGGATTACTGGACTTGCACAGTACACTTGTTATTAGTCATCTAAACAACAATAACACAAAGAGAGAGAAAGAGAGAAGTAAGGTTATGATAATCACGATGCCATGATCCTACAGGAGGTGGCCGTTTGTCTTGGAGTTCGTTGTTTTATGGGGAGGGGATTACTGGACTTGCACAGTACACAAGTTATTAATTATCTAAACAACAATAACACAAACAGAGAGAGAGAGAGAAGTAAGGTTATGATAATCACTGCTACTTAATACAAAAGATGCATAGGACAAATACCTTGAATGGTAAGCATGGAACTGGAGCAATCTTCAGGTATTCACACAAACACTCCAATGCAGCACAGTTCCACTATTAAAAAAGAAAAACAAAGGTCAGTGTAAACACACAGTATTTACTGTATACAGCCAACTCCAGTCATTAAAGCATTTCAACAACTAAAGAAAAAATATGCTTCTATCTATCTATCTATTGCCAGACGCCTCAATCCCACACAGGGTGGCCACAAACAAATCGCCTCCACGTCGCTCTGTCCCCCGCCATTTCACTACCCAGCTCCCAACTCACACACCCCTCTCTCATATACCTCTCCACTCCATCTCTCCATCTCATCCTCGGCCTCCCCCTCCCTCTCCTCTCCTCCACCTCACTCACATACACTCTCCTCGTCAGTCTTTCACTCTCCATCCTCTCCACATGCCCAAACCACCACCTTAACGTGTTTCTCCTAACGCTTCCTATAATGTCCACATCCACACCACAATGCTCCTTCACTTCCTCATTTGTTAGTCTGTCTCTCCATGTGACTCCACATACTCCTCTCAAATAACTCATTTCCCATGCTCTCACTTTTGACTTCTGTCCTTCCAACAGGGTCCAAGCTTCACTTCCATATGTTAGAGTTGGTATCACAATACTGTCATGCAACAACTTTTTCACTTCCATGCTCACTTCCCTGTCTCTTATCACTGCTTTCAATGAACCAGCAACCTTCCTTTCCTGCTGCACCCTTTCAAACACTTCACACTCCAGACATCCATCCTTACTCACCACATTACCTAAGTACTTAAATGTACTCACATTCTCCATATCCTCCCCATCCAATCTCACTGTACATTCACTGGCTTCACTTCTCTCGAAGACCATCAGTTTACTCTCCCCTACATTCACCTTCAGATTCCATTTCTCACACACTCTCCCAAACTCATCTACCAAGCCTTGCAACTCCCCTTCATCTTCACATAACAACACAGTATCATCTGCAAACAACAGTACAGGGAGTTTCCAAACTCTGCCCTCACTCACTAGGGCTGCTCCAACATCCACTGCCCGACCATGTATCTCTTTTATAACCCCATCCATATACAGATTGAACAACCATGGAGACATGACACATCCTTGTTTCAATCCAGCCTTCAAATGGAAAAATTCACTCAGTTTGCCATCCACACGCACTGCAGCTTTAGCACACTCATACATACTCTTCACTGCCTTCAACAACTTCCCATCCAGTCCACACCTTCTTAATACTTTCCATAATCCTTGTTTATCCACCCTGTCATATGCTTTCTCCATATCCATGAAGGCTGCATACAATTTCTTTCCCTTCTCTAGAAACTTCCACTGAAGTTCTAAGAATGAACATCTGGTCTACACAACCTCTTCCCTTCCTAAAACCTCCCTGTTCTTCTCCAACCAATTCCTCTGTTATTTCCCTAACTCTGTCAATAAGTATCCTACCATATACTTTTCCTATTACACTAAGAAGGCAAATGCCCCTATGATTACCAAACACTTCGTTTTCCCCTTTTCCTTTGTACAGAGGAATAATTATACCTGACTTCCAATCTTCCAGGACTCTACCTTCTCCCAGGCCAATCAGCACACATTCCACATCCATTCTATTACTATCTCCCCCCCATGCTTCAACATTTCACCACACAATCCATCAAATCCTGGGGCTTTCCCCATTTTAACTTTCTTCATTGCTTACACCACTTCCATCCTACTGATTTCTTTCTCTCTTCTCACAACCCTCCTTCTCCCCGCCATTCCTCAGTCACTTATACTTGCATTACTTTCATTCTCTATGTTCAACAATTCATTAAAGTGTTCTCTCCATCTGTTCACTTTTTCTCCCTTCTCTACTAGTAATCCACCATTTTTATCTTTTACACCCCCACTAACTTCATTGGCACCCTTTACCTCTTTCCAGAACATTTTCTTACATTCCCTCCACTGTGCACTCTAATTCCTCATCCACTCTCTTCTTACTCTCTCTTACTAATCTTTTCACCTCTCTCCTCCTCTCTACATATAACTCTCTCATCCGTCTCTCAGCTTCTTCGACGACCATGTTCCTCATCCACTCATTATATGCTTTCTTCTTTTGTGCCACAGTCTCTCTCACCTCTTCAGTCCACCATGCTGTTCCCTGAACCCCCTTTCGTCTTCTCTTCACCCCACACACCACCTCACATTCTGCACAGATTTCTTCTGTGAATATCTTGCACACAACTTCCACGTCTCCCATCGGCTCCAATCTATGTTTACCCAATTGCTTCTCCACTTCCCTTTTACATTCAGCCTTTATTCCATCCTCTTGTAGCTTTTCTACATTCCTAGTAAGAACTATTTCCTCCTGTCCTTCCCTTCTTCTCTTCCTCCATATTGTTTGGATTCTGATACTGGCCACCACCAAGTGGTCGTCAGAAAGTCCACTCCCCCAACCTCTATATACTCTTGCATCCATTACACATCTTCTCATCCTTTCATCCACACACACGTAATCAATCATTGCCTTCCGATCATTCAGTTCACCATCCACCCTTCTCAACACTCGCTATGTATACCTATGGATCATTTTGTGCCTGAAGAGGGTATTAGCTATCACCAACCCCCTCCTGGCACAAATGTCCACTGAAGCACTGCCATTCTCATCCATCTCAGTAGGCACACCCCACTCACCAAACACTCCATCCACCTTCTCATTCCCTACTTTTCCATTCATATCTCCAATCAGAAACACTAACTCATTCCTTTCAATCTTTTCCAAGCAGGCTTCCACATTTGTCCACAACTCTTCTCTCACTCTACTTACACAATCATGTGTTGGTGCATACACTCACACAATTGCCCACATTTGTAGTCCAACTTTCACTCTTACCCACACAATCCTTGACCCAACTGATCCATACTCTCTTGCATTCTCCTTCCATCTGCTGTTCACAGCAGAACACACTCCTTCTTTCACCCTCTCATTCTCACCTACTCCCATGCACATACCCGATCCATACGGCCATTCTCTCACACTCTCACCTCGCCATCTGGTTTCAGTTATTCCACATATACCCACTTTCGCACTCTCATGCACCTGTACGATTTCTCTCTCTTTCACCTCATCATTCATACCCCTTACATTCCAAGTCGCGATCCTTACCAAGTCCTTTGTCTGGTCCTTTTTCGTCAACTTTTGGTCAGTTCTGATCCGAGGCTTCTTGTTCGTATTTTTAGTTAGTTGTTTTACGGGGAGAGGCACTGACCCACC
>JAGKTI010001795.1:37657-61342 GCA_018397915.1 Birgus latro
ATACAGTAATCTCTCTACTTTCCAGATGACCACTATCTACTTACACCACTGTTCGGACATCGTAGGCTGATGTTCAAAACCCAAAAATGCCAAAAATGCCAAAAAAACAAAACAAAAATCCAATTTTTTCCGACCCGTAAGTTTGAATTTGGCTCACGGCGCCGAACGGCCTTGTTTACATTCACATTCCCACGTCTCCCACTCCCACCACTCTGACAGTTGCCTCTGAACTGCCGTGAGTTTTTGTTTAAACAATCATAATTCACAGTGCTAAGGATTAAGTGCAGTTCAACACTGGATTCTTGTACATGCTTCAAGAGCATTTTCACCACTGTCAGAGCTTTAGAGGTGGGGTAAACAGTCACCACGGACACATAAATACTGTGTCAGCTGCCAGATATTTTCCATAATCACTTCTTAATCCTCATTCTCTGGTTACGTTTTATTTACTTCATGTTTTGTGTCCCATGTTTGAGTGCACAGGCTCTGAAAGAGGTGATTTTCTCAGTGATTGCCATGTCTCTTAGAAACGTTCACTATCTAGACAACTGGTGAACATTTTTGCTCTACGCACCTCTAAATCATAATTTCTCTGGTTACATTTTATTTACTTCATGCTTTGTGTCTCATATTTGAGTGCACAAGCTGTGAAAATGGTGATTTTCTCAGTGATTACCATGTCTCTTACATACGATCACTATCTAGTCAACTAGTGAACATACTTGCCCAACTCGCCTCCTAAATCATAATTTTCTGGTAATAATTTATTTATTTCATGCTTTCCATCCCATATATTAGTGCATAAGATATGAGAAAGGGTGATTTTCTTAGTGACTGCCATGTCCAGTACTTACACTATGCTGTCAACTTATGAACACCTCTGCCTTGCTCACCTCAAAATCATAATTTTTTGGTTAAAATTCAATTAATTCATGCTTTGTGTCCATTATTTATGTGAATGGGGTCGTAAATAAGTGCTATGCATGTCCGGTAGGGAGGTAGGTAGGTGGTTTTCTGATTTAGGTTAGGTTAGGTTAGGGTCAGGAATGACTGGTGCTGGAGCTTCAGGGCCACTATCGGGACAAGACCACTTTCCGGTCATGCCTTTGGCTCTATTACAATGGACAGTAAAGAGATTACCGTATATATATACTGTATATATATGTATATACAGGGTGATTTACGAGTTTCTCCGGAAACTCTGGGAAATGCAAGCTTATGCAATTCTAAGCATAAAATACTCTATAAGTATAGGTATTTAATGTAATGGTTTACAAGTGGTGAAATTTTCAAATCTGACAGATGTGAACGTGAGGTGCCCCATCATGTTGAAAAATGATACGTCGCCGTGTATTCAGAGGCACATCTTTAAGTAACAAGGGAAGTTCATCTCTGATATAATTAACATGGACATCTCCCGTAAGCCTCCCTTCAAAGATATGAGGTCCAGTCAGCTGGTTGTCAATCATACCGCAACACACATTAACTGAAAATCGGTGTTGAAAGTTCCGTTCAGCTGTCTCCTTGGGATTTTCTTTTGACCACTAATGTGCATTACGAGTATTATGTGATCCACTGCGGGTAAATATGGTTTCATCAGTGTATAATATGTACTTGCACAGCTGAGGATGATCTGCTAGCCAAGTACAGCAATAAAGTCGTTGAGCAGAATCCCCGGGTTGTAGATGCTAACCTTGTTTTATGTGATATGTGTACAAACCTTCCTGCTTTAATGTCCTCCATACACTCGCTTGTGGAACACTAAGTCGGGATGAAATTCTTCTTGTACTGATGCTAGGGCTGCAGTGTACCATTCCTACAATGTGTCGTACTTCAACTTGCCTCTCCATGTAGACGTGGTAAAACACTTTTGCATCTGGGCTCCTGTTTGGATATTTCCGTCTGTATTCTCTTGCTGATGCTTCAGCGTTGCCATTGCAGAACCCATAGATAAAAATCATATCTGCATACTCCATGTTTGTAAAAGTGAATGGCATTGTAGCGAAATGTGGGTGAAACCGTCCCTGTAATAAATAGGCCTACCACACTCGCCAGCAATTGGCGGGAACTGTCAGTCTGAGCCCTGAGTATCACTGGTATTGCATCTTTGCCATGTTTACTCCTTCAATAGTAGATTTATTTGTTACTTTAAAGTGACATACTTTTCTATGTAGAACAATTACTTGCCTGACGACTAATGAAAGAATAGTTTCATTCAGAATGAGAAAAACGTGCAAAATTTAAAAGAAAATTGAGTAACCTGGCAACACAGCAAGACCACCACCAGCCTGGCTGCCTCCCATTCACAAGTCAGATTTGAAAATTTCACCACTTGTAAACCATTACACTAAATACCTATACTTATAAAGTATTTTATGCTTAGCACTGCATAAGCTTGCATTTCCTAGAGTTTCCGGAGAAACTCGTGAATCACCCTGTATATACATATATGTATATATATTATCGTCACCATCATCCGGACCTCTTTTCCCACCCTACAGAAGGGTGAGGAGTAGCAACATCCAAACAGCCCAAACCTGCCCAATCCAATGGGCCACGCTTCCATTCACTCATCATTCAAGCCCCCAGAATTCTAGCTCTACCGGCTATGCCAAAAACATTCACCATGTTTTGTAGCTTCACATAAACATATCCGAAAGAGTCAATCCGGACGCTGCCACGTTAAAAAGGGGTGCCAAAATCTCTGATCATGCACTTCTTCTCACAACATTCATCCAAACAGCTCAATCTCTCATCAGTTCCCTAGCCTCACCGACTTCCAAACCTCTCTTCCTCACACACTCATCCACCATATCTCTCCACCTTCTCCTTGGCCTACCTCGCCTCCTCCCTCGTCCAAATTCACTCAGATATATCTTTTTCACCACTCTATTGTTATCCATTCTCTCCACTTGACCATACCATCTCGGTACACTCTTCGATTCTGGTGTCCACTGACTTCCTTACTCCACATGTTTCATGAATCACATTATTTCGTATCCTATCCACCCTCTGTAATCCACATACATTTCTCAGCAGTCCCATCTCCACATGTTAAAGTTGGCACTAACACTCCTTCATGTAAGCCTCGTACAGCTGCAACACTCAAGCCTCTGTTTCTTATCAAGGCCTTCAATGCACCAGCTACTTTTCTTCCTTGCGTCACTTGACTATCAACTTCTTTTGCACATTTTCCTCTCTTTTCTATCATTGTACCCAGGTATTTGAACTCTCAACAATTCCAGTCTCTCTCCATTCACTGCGATATTGCACTGGGAGTCACCTTCTCTCTCAATAACCATCACTTTACTCTTTTCTACATTTACTCTAAGGACATGATGCTCACAGACATCAGTAAAACTCTGTATTAGTCTACCAAGTTCTTGCCCGGTAATTGCAAGCAGTACTGCATCATCAGCATACAACAAATTTGAGATATTCCATCCATCACCATTCATTACCATCGCCATCCCTCTCTCCATTACTCGTGTTTTTACTTCTCTTATCACCACATCCATATACAGTACAGTAAAAGTCAATTAATCTGAATGGCAGTGGACTGAGAATCATTTGGATTATCAGATTTCTCGGATTTTTGGGTGGGACCCCTAAGACCCTTAATCTTATGTTTAAATTGAAATTTTACCAAATGGATCACTTTTCACTCATTCATAATACAATATGGCACATACAGTAATCTTCCCACTATCCGTTGTAACAGAGCCAAAGGCATGACCGGAAAGTGGTCTTGTCCGGGTAGTCGCCCTGAAGCTCCAGCACCAGTCATTCCTGACCCTCTAACCTAAATCAGAAAACCACCTACCTACCTCCCTACCGGACATGCATAGCACTTATTTAAGACCCCATTCACATCAATAATGGACACAAAGCATGAATTACAATAACTGAATTTTAACCAAAAAATGATGATTTTGAGGAGAGTAAGGCAGAGGTGTTCACAATTTGACAGCATAATGTAAGTATCGGACATGGCAGTCACTAAGAAAATCACCCTTTCTCACATCTTATGGACTAAAATATGGGATACAAAGCATGAAATAAACAAACTGTTACCAGAAAATTATGATTTAGAGGTGAGTAGGGCAAAAATGTTCACCAGTTGACTAGATAGTGAACGTATGTAAGAGACATGGTAATCACTGAGAAAATCATCTCTTTCATAGCCTGTGCACTCAAATATGAGACACAAAGCATGAAGTAAATAAAATATAACCAGAAAAGTTATGATTTAGAGGTGAGTAGGGCAAAAATGTTCACCAGATAGTGAATGTATGTAAGAGACATGGTAATCTCTGAGAAAATCACCTCTTTCACAGCCTGTGCACTCAAATATAGGACACAAAGCATGAAGTAAATAAAATGTAACCAGAGAATGAGGATTTAGAAGTGATTATGGAAAATACTGTATTTGGTAGCTGACAGTGTACTTACATGTCCGTGGTGGCTGTTTACCCCACCTCTAAAGCTCTGACAGTGGTGAAAATGCTCTTGAAGCATGTACACTACTCCAGTGTTGAACTGCACTTAATCATTAACACTGTGAATTATGATTACAGTAAAACCTCAATATAACGGACTTCAGTAGACCGGAATTCGCTTTTATCGGACTCGAGGAGCTACCGGACTAAACTCCTATACTGTATATAGGAAAAAGTCCGATAAAGCCAGAAAGCAGTCCGGACTGCCTGACAACTTCAGCTATGTTCACCACAATAAGACAAGTAAAAGACACGTTTTTCAGTGCACAGTACAGTATTATTATACCATTTGATTAATGTAGTGAAGGTAAAACACAGTACAATACTGCAATGGTGGTGAAAACCACTGATTCAATCCACACTAATGTCTGATATATCGGAAAAAGTCCGGATTAGCAGGGGTAAGTCCGGATGTCACTTTTATTGGAATTTCGCACATTTCGGACTGGCCAGAGCCCCAATTAGACTGTTATAGTGAGGTCTTACTGTATTTAAACAAAAACTCACGGAAGTTCAGAGACAAGTGTTGGAGTGGCGGGAGGGGGAGACTGTGTGAATGTGAATATAAACAAGGTCGTTTGGTGCTGTGCACCAAATTCAAACTTACGGGTAAAAAAGAAAATCAGATTTTTTTTTTTTTCCAATTTTTTGGCATTTTTGAGTTTCGAACATCAACCCATGACGTCCGAACAGTGGTGTAACCGGATAGTGGTCATCCGGAAAGTTGAGAGATTACTGTATTAACATTATGTATTACACAAATTTTTTTACTTAATAATGTATTACAGAAGACACGAACTGTAATTGGTAAATTAATAGATGTTATGGGTTGTTTAACACACCAGTAATGTGTAGTGCTGATAACAGCAGTTTTAGGTGGGTAAATCCAATTAGAGAGAATAAGTCCCAGGTTAATAATTATATGCATGTATTGTAAAAGCACAAAAACTTAATACTAATGGCTTTCAAAAACTTTCACACTGCATTTTTTAAAAATGAGTGCCGAAAGTGACTCGTGACGAAATATGCGT
The DNA here is from genome assembly GCA_018397915.1 of Birgus latro. Classification (NCBI taxonomy): domain Eukaryota; kingdom Metazoa; phylum Arthropoda; class Malacostraca; order Decapoda; family Coenobitidae; genus Birgus; species Birgus latro. Next base: position 43,188 of record JAGKTI010001795.1, read on the forward strand.
GATGCTGGGCAGCCATTATTCACATGATGTTTAGGTCAAGTTCTTGCTTGAATTGCAATGAGGACCTTTAAGAGACTTAGTTGCAATCCTTGGTGATCAAAATTTTTATGGGACGTATTTGTGGGCAAAACTAATTGGTTAGGTTTGGTTACAATGCAGCAGCTATGCACTGCTGTGTCCAGTCAATGAGGTCGTATGTAAACACACTGTTTTCGGTGTCTTAAGGCAGACATATTTGTAATAATCTATCTTTAAATATATTTTTAACGAAAAATATGAGGCTCCTAGAACCTAACCCCCTATTCAACATGTAAATATATGTCACGTTTTAGTGCGAATTTGATTTGATGCCCAGTTTGAATTTTTCAATTTTGATTTTTTTTACCTTTGATAGGGCTAGGCATATAACAGAGGAGTTAGTTGGAGACTAACAAGGGGGATTCAGGAAGAGAAAAGGGTGTGTAGATCAGATATTTGCTCGAAGATGTTTAGTGAAGAAGTATCTAGAGAAGGGAAAGAAAGTGTATGCTGCCTTCATGGACTTGGAGAAAGCTTATGACAGAATACATAGGCAAGGTATGTGGAAGGTATTAAGAATATATGGAGTGGAGGGGAAAATGTTGAGTGCTGTGAAGAGTATGTACGAAGGAGCTAGGGCTACTGTGAGAGTGGATGGTGAGCTAAGTGAGTTCTTTGATCTGAAAGTGGGACTGAAACAGGGTTGTGTGATGTCTCATTTGCTGTTTAATATATACATGGATGGGGTTGTAAAGGAGGTGCAAGGTAGGGCTGTGGATATGGGGGTGGCTCTAAGGAATGAGGGTGAGATGTGGAAGATTTCGGTGTTGTGCTGATGATACAATATTGTTGAGTGAAGATGAATGGGAGTTGCAAGGTTTGGTGAATGAATTTGGGACAGTGTGTAAGAAGAGGAATCAGAAAGTCAATGTAAACAAGAGTAAAGTTATGGTGTTTGAGAGGAATAAAGTCACAGAATGCACAGTGAGGTTGGATGGAGAGTGTGAGTGCATTCAAGTACTTGGGCAGTGTGATGAGTAAGGATGGAAGTTTGGGGGATGAAATACTTGAAAAGGTACAGCAGAGAAGGAAGGCTGTTGGTTCACTGAAAGTGGTGATGAGAAATAGGGAGGTGAGTATGGAAGTCAAGAAGTCACTGCATGACAGTATCGTGATCCCTACCCTAATGTATGGAAGTGAGGCATGGACCTTGCTAGAGGGTAACAAGTCAAAAGTGAAAGCAGTGGAAATGAGTTACTTGAGAGAAGAATGTGTAGTGATATGGAGGGACAGGCTGACGAATGAAGAAGTGAAGGAACGTTGTGGGGTGGACATGGATGTGGTTGAGAAGATTAGGAGAAATACACTGAGGTGGTGTGGACATGTGGAGAGAATGGAGAATGAAAGACTGACTAAGAGGGTGTATGTAGGTAGGGTGGAGGGAGGGAGAGGGAGGGGAAGACCAAGGATGAGGTGGAGGGATGGAGTTGAAAGGTATATGAGGGAGGGGGGAGTGAGCTGTGGGGAGGGTAGGTAAATGGTGGGTGACAGAGCGACTTGGAGGCGTCTTGTCTGCAGCCACCCTTTGCGGGATTAGGGCGTCGGGCTATAGATAGATAGATAGAGTTTTTGTCAGACTTCTTCAAAAATTCAGATTATTGGGATTTTCGGATTATCAGTGTTCGGATTAATGGACTTTTACTGTATTATAGATCTTATTTAATTCTAATACATCAAAGCCTCATATTACTGTATTCATTTTACATCATTCTCAACAAGAAATATTATGCATTTTATATGATGATAATGAACGTATGAAATTTTTACTTTACACAGCAATCTCTAAGATTTCATTAAGCATCCAGCAGTACTGAAGGACCAAAACAATCTGAAAACAGGCCATCACTTATTAGGGCAACTGAACCTAAGCCTTATAAACGATGGTAGAATTTCGCAATATGGATGCAATGGGTGATCTGAGTCATTCCATATAACTCGACATCTCCAATAATGCTGGCAAAATTTTATGTGGTGAAGGAAGAAGTCTTACCGAGGATTCAGCAGCGGCTAGGAGGAGTATCAGAGAGCCAGGTGGCCGAGTTGTGATGGTCCGCTGCAGGTCGGTGGCACATGACACATGGCGAAGGATTTGTGTAAGGATTCTGCATACCCTGGTCTTCCCTTGTCCTCCCTTCATGCCATTCAAGGCCTATGATAATATACACAACAGGCTGTAGAGGCTCACGTGGTGTGAGAAACAAAGACAAATCTCATAAGGTGATCTGACCAGATGGACCAAATGAAGAGTAATGTATATAAGAGAAGAGTCAGTAGTAGCTGCAACACCAGGTTCCTCTGAACATGAACCTGGTGGACTGCAGGCCAAAGCTGCCTCTCTTCCTCAATCCACCATCCTTCATTTTGGGGACAGGGAGGAGACTGATGGACATTTATAAAACCTGGATGCTTCACTGCCCAGTAATACCAATGCCACCATGTAAAGGTATCCTTCCCCAGCACCAACTGCAGGGTTAAAAGGGATGATGCATTTCACTGTTCATTTGATGCAGTATATCGCACAAATCATATACCTAACAGTAACAGGACATTGGGGACACTATGCATAAGACACAGAAAATGAGGAACTCACTGCAGAGAGAAACCTGTACTTTACACAGGAAATGCTGTATGCTGCCTAACTCTCACCTGGGAGTCCTGGATTCGGTTCCCAGCATATTGGTAATATTTAGAGGAACTCACTACTTATCTGCCAACAATGCAAATACTGTGATGATATTGCATAAAGTATTCTAATTTAATACAGCCCATTTGTCATGATCAAATATTACAGGGCCAGATCCAGCACTCTGGAAAAGAAGGGGCATAATTCCTAGTGAAATCACCACATGTTTGAATTCATACTGATTCAGTGCCAAATTCTTTCAAAATTATTGCAAAATTACTCTTTTCATTAAGCTAATTGTGATACCATATAGGCAAGATATTTTATTACAGGTACTTTGTTAAATAACACTGCTTTATTATAAGTAATCACCAGTCTGCACAGGCCTTTCCTTGTCCTTCTGCCTACAGGTGACTTTACACTCCCTCTTCTGTCTTTTTTCATTCCTTCATTCTTTCCTCGTCCTTCTGCTTGTGGGTGACTGTACACTGAGTGATAAGCCAAATGGTTTCCTGTACACCAGAAACCCATTTACTACACTGGGTGGTAACCATATAACCAAATTTTGGTGCCTGGTGGTTTAGTGGGTAATTACGGCGCTCCAATCGGATTGAGCCGGTGAAGGTTTATATCCAAGGGGTAGTTGGGGTTTATTGCTCACGTAATGCCACTCAGGGATGAGTGAGGCTGGTCACTCTCATCTTAAATGTCAGGACCAACTTGCCTAGCCCCAGGCTCCTACGCTCCTCTGTGCGGCGACATAGGATTGGATAATGGATGGATGGATGGATCACCAGTCTGCACAGGACAGCCCTGCAGGGGCAACTGCTTGCCTGCAGTTGATATGTCTGTTCAGCCAGACAGATTGAGTTTACTGAACAACTGGTCTGGAAAAAAAAAAAAAACAGGGAAGGGGAAGGGGCATTAGCTCCCCATAAATCCATGCCTAAACTGTATTATGCCAGTCATCCACAGATTATCATATGAATAATTAAAGAGAATGTGCAATAACATAGAGGCTAACACAAAATGATTTTTTTTTTTACAAAGATGAAAATAGGAAGGAAAAACAAATTTAAAAAAATAATCCATACACCAGATTACAGGTGTCCTCTATTCATTTCTTAAAAATCTGTAACAGCTGGAAGTTGAAGTTTGCGGGAAAATCACTCTGGGATAGGCAGAAGTTATGCAACTTGTGGTAGGTGGGGGCACTTACCATCCACTCACTTGATGTAGTGCTGCTCTCAGATGTCTGCCCTTTCCTCTCCTCCCTCCTTTCCTTCCTTCCTCTTCTGTCTTTCTTTACTTCATTCTTTCCTCGTCCTTCTGCCTAAAGGTGACTTTACACTCCCTCTTTTGTCTTTCTTTCCTTCATTCTTTCCTCTTCCTTCTGTCTAGGAGTGACTCTACACTGACTGGCAAGCCGAAAGGTTTCCTGTACACCAGGAAACCATTTACTATGCTGGGTGGTAACCACATAACCAAATTATGGCGCCTGCTGATTTAGTGGGTAATTATGGCGCTCCAATTGGATTGAGCCCGTGAAGGTTTATATCCAAGGGGTGGTTGAGGATATTGCTCACGTAAAGCCACTCAGGGATGAGTGAAGTTCGTCACTCTCATCTTAAATGTCAGAACCAACTTGCCTAGCCCGGAGCTCCTACACTCCTCATGGGGTAATGTGGGAGTAGATGATGGATGGTTGGATAGAAGTTCTGCAATATGGCAGTGTGACAGTCCAGCCATTAGCAATACCGGTGCCTGTGTAGCACGGGGGAAGGCATTGGGAGGTGGCACAATGATGCAACTTCGTCTGAGCATTTGAAATAAAAGTATCTGTAAGATAATGCAAGGAAGGCAACATTCCTTCTTACTTGCAGGAGAGGTAGTTCATTTATAACAGCAGGGCGATCTAGTGCTGCTCTAGGGTGTCTACCCTTTCCTCTCCTCCATCCTTCTTTCCTTCCATCCTCTTCTGCCTTTCTTTCCTTCATTCTTTCCTCATCCTTCTGCCTACAGGTGACTTTACACTCCCTCTTCTGTCTTTCTTTCCTTCATTCTTTCCTCTTCCTTCTGCCTGTGGGTGACTCTACACTGAGTGACAAGCCAAATGGTTTGCTGTACACCAGGAAACCATTTACTATGCTGGGTGGTAACCATTTAACCAAATTTTGGCGACTGGTAGTTTAGTGGGTAATTACGGCACTCCAATCGGATTGAGCTGGTGAAGGTTTATATACAAGGGATGGTTGGAGTTTATTGCTCACATAATGCCACTCAGGGATGAGTGAGGCTGGTCACTCTCATCTTAAACATCAGGACCAACTTGCCTAGCCCCGGGCTCCTATGCTCCTCATGGAGAAACGTAGGATTTGATGATGGATGGATGGATGGATGGTTACAGTATTAATAAATCTTACAGCTTTGTTCTGAGTTTTGCTCACTTGTTTTAGTTCAACCTCTCATCCACTCCACAAGAGTGAGCAATATTCAAGCTGAGAGCGCACATGACTTATAAATTACTGATAACTGCTCATCAGTGACAAAGTTACGGATTCTGTACAATAATCCAAGTTTCTTTGAAGCAGTTTTAGCAAGTGATCTAACACGAGGGGTCCAGCTGAGGGCATTGTTAAGTAAAACACAGAGAATTTCAATACTTTTAGAGACAGGAATATTAGTTGCACTAAAGGTAAATACTGTATAGGAATAAGGCAACATCTGTCTACTTATGAATTGTATATACACTATGGTACAGTGAGTCCGTAACAACCGAAAACCCGAAGTACGAATTTTCGATGTTACAAAAGTGATGAATATAGGACAAATTCCACAATGCTAAAGTATCTGTCTCTATGATACAAAATGCGATATGAAAGGAAATACGAAAAATTCAAAATGGGTGTGTTGAACAGCAACGCCCTTGCTTGCAGCAAGGAAATGAGCTAACCTCTCTCTGGTACACAATTTTTCACGCACTCCTCAGTTGAGTCCATGGTTTTGGGACATCTCGCCGTCACCAACAATAAAAAGACAATTCACCGTCAGGACTTCTTGCTGTCAGGACTATTCCCCGTCATTTATTTACATATCAGCTAATTTACAAGTACTGTACAGTACAGTACAGTACTGTATATCAGTCAAGTTAAATGAGTTATAAAGGTGATGCTGGTTTATTCGTTTCATTTCGTTTTGTTTTTGAAGGCCCCAACATGCTTGCATGCGTCAGCCTTGGTCACCTAATGGCGGCTCTCCACGCTGCTCGATCCCTGGCAGCCTCCCTGTTCAGTCCCTTAACCCTTAAGTCACACTTAATGACCTCGTCCCATGTCTTTCTCGGTCTACCCCTCCCCCAATATTAACACTTCTCACCCTCTGTACCCAATTATCATCCCCCATCCTCTCCACATGTCCAAACCACCTCAGCCTACATCTCCTCATCACAACACCAATACACTCCAGTCCCATCCTACCTCTCAACTCTTCCATCGTAAACCCAGCCCCCTCAGGCCTTGCACGCAGGGACGCACTGCACATCCACCTAATCATTGTCATTTCTGTACGTTTAAACCTGCGAATATCCTCTTCCTTTACTGCCCAGGTCTCACTACCAAACAGCATCACACTCCTAACACATGCTGCATACAAAGACCCCTTAGCACGTAAAGAGAGTCCTCTCAATGTCAGGAGAGGCAACAGCTCCCTGAACTTCTTCCAACCACTTCTCACCCTAGCAACTGAGCTAACTCCAGCCCCACCTCAGGCACATAACATGTCTCCCAAATGACGAAACTCCTCCACACACTCAAGAGACTCACCTGCAAGTTCAACCCTCTCACGCCTAACAATCTCCACCTGCTCTCCCCGACACGCCGCACACATGAAATCAGCATCATCTCGCAGTCTACCTCTAATACCACTACATCTCTTGTGCACCCATTTATCACAAACACTACACAAGATGGAACTACTTCCCACACCCTTGTGGCAAACTGCACATGGCCACTCTCCCTCTTCTCTAATTGTACTGCCACCAACCCTAGATATCATCACTTTTATTTTATCTGCATTTACCCTTAAGCCCTTGTACCCCATAGCATCTCTCCACTTCTTTTATAATAAATGTAAAATATGGCATAAAATACAGTAATCCCCCCAATCTCCGATGTAATAGAGCCAAAGGCACGTCCGGAAACTGGGTCCGTCCGGATGTTTGTTCTGAACCTCCTGCACCGGCAGTTTTGGACCCTACCCAAACCTAACTCAGAAAATCACCTACATACCTCCTTACTGGACATGCATAGCACCTATTTAAGACCCTATTAACATAAATAATGGGCACAAATTATGAAATAAATGAAATTTAACCAGAAAATGATGATTTAGAGGTGAGTATGGCAAGTATGGTCACCAGCTGATAGCATAGTGAAAGTAGGTATCACACATGAAAATCACTATGAAAATCACCTTTTACACAGCCTATGCACACAAATATGGGACAGAAAGCATGAAATAAATAAAATGTAACCAGAAAATGATGATTTAGAGGTGAGTATGGCAAGTATGTTCATAAGTTGACAGCATGGCGATACTAGGTAGAGACATGAAAATCACCCCCCTGGGATTAGGGGGGTTTCAAGAATACTCCCCCAGTATCCCTGCTTGTCGTATCAGATGACTAAAAGGGTTGGTGGTGGGTCAGTGCCCCACCCCGTAAAACAACTAACTAAAAATATGAACTAGAAGCCTCGGACCAGGACTGACCAAAAGATGACGACTTTGGACTGTACAAAGGACTTGGTAAGGATTGCGACGTGGAATGTAAGGGATATGAATGATGAGGTGAAAGAAAGAGAGATTGTACAGGTACTTAAGGGTGCAAAAGTGGATGAATGTGGATTAAAAGAAACTAAATGGAGGGGTGAAAGTGTGAGAGAATCGAAGTATGGATGGGGTATATGCACGAGAGTGGGTGAGAATGAGAGGGCAAAAGGAGTGTGTATTGTTGTGAGTGACAGATGGAAGGGGAATATAAGAGAGTATAGATCAGTTGGGTCAAGGACTGTGTGGGTAAGCATGAGAGTTGGACTACAAATGTGGGCAATTGTGTGCGAGTATGCGCCAACGCAAGATCGAGCAAGAAGTGAGAGAAGAGTTTTGGACAAACGTGGAAGCATGCTTGGAAAAGTCTGGAAGGAATGAGAGTGTTACTGACTGGAGATATGAATGGAAAAGTAGGGAATGTGAAAGTGGATGGAGTGGTTGGTGAGTGGGGTGTGCCTGCAGAGATGGATGAGAATGGCAGTGCTTTACTGGACATTTGTGCTGGGAGGGGTGGTGATAACTAATACCTTCTTCAGGCACAAAATGATCCATAGGTATATGTGGCGAGTGCTGAGAAGGGAGGATGGTGAACTGAATAAATGGAAGGCAATGACTGACTGTGTGTGTGGGGATGAAAGGATGAGAAGGTGTGTAATGGATGCAAGAGTATAAAGAGGGTGAGGAAGTGGACTTTTGGACCACCACTTGGTTGTGGTCAGAATTAAAGTCCAAACAAAATGGAAAAAGAGAAGAAGAGAAGGAAAGGAGGAAGATGTTCTTACAAGGAGGGTAGAAAAGTTACAAGAGGATGGAAAAAAGGCAGAATATAAAAGGGAAATGGAGGAGCGATTGGGTAAATATAGATTGGCACAGATGGGGGACGTGGAAGGCGTGTGCAAGGTATTCACAGAAGAAATCTGTGCAGCATGTGAGATGGTATGTGGGGTGAAGAGAAGATGAAAGGGGGTTCAGGGAACAGCATGGTGGACTGAAGAGGTGAGAGAAGCTGTGGCACAAAAGAAGAAAGCATATAGTGAGTGGAGGAGGAACAGGGACGTCGAAGAAGTTGAGAGACGGAAGAGAGAACTGTATGTAGAGAGGAGGAGAGAGGTGAAAAGATTAGTAAGACAGAGTAAGAAGAGAGAGGATGAAGAATTTGGAAGGAATTTGAGTGTGAAGTGGGGGTAATGGAAGAAAATGTTCTGGAAATAGGTAAAGAGAGTTGGACAGGATGCCAAAGTAGTTAGTTGGGGAGTGAATGATAAAAATGGTAGATTAATAGTAGAGAAGGGAAAAAAGTGAACAGATGGAGAGAATACCTTAATGAATTGTTGAACATAGAGAAAGAAAGTAATGCAAGAATAAGTGGCTGGGGAATGGCCGGAGAAGGAGGGATGTGGGAAGAGAGGAAGAAATCAGTAGGATGGATATGGTGAAAGCAATGAAGAAAGTTAAAATGGGGAAAGCCCCAGGAATTGATGAAGTGTGTGGTGAAATGCTGAAGTATGGGGGAGAGATAGTAATAGAATGGATGTGGAAGGTGTGCAGAGTGGCCTGGGAAGAAGGTAGAGTCCTGGAGGACTGGAAGTCAGGTATAATTATTCCCCTGTACAAAGGAAAAGGGGAAAAAGAAGTGTGTGATAATCATAGGGGCATTTGCCTTCTTAGTGTAACAGGAAAAGTATTTGGTAGGATACTTATTGACAGAGTTAGGGAAATACCAGAGGAATTAGCTGGGGAAGAACAGAGAAATTTTAGGAAGGGAAGAGGTTGTGTAGATTAGATATTCATTCTTAGATCTATAGTGAAAAAGTTTCTAGAGAAGGGAGAGAAGTTGTATGCAGCCTTCATGGATTTGGAGAAAGCATATGACAGGGTGGATAGACAAGGATTGTGGAAAGTATTAAGAATATAATATCATGGAGTAGACCGGAAGTTGTTGAAGGCCGTGAAGAGTATGTATGAGGGTGCTAAGGCTGCAGTGTGTGTGGATGGTGAACTGAGTGAATTTTATCATTTGAAAGTTGGATTGAAACAGGGATATGACATGTCTCTGTGATTTTTTTTTTTTTTTAATGCAAGGAAGAAGGAACCAAAGGCCATGGGCCTGCAAACTGTTCCTTCTAAGAACAAAAACAATACAAAAAGAGAGCCAAATTCAAGATCCATTGTTCATTTCGAGATGCCTGGACAAACTGCGTTTGAAGGACTGGAGATAAAAGGAAGTAGGAAATACAAACAGTGGAAGACAGTTCCAGAGTTGACCGGTTACATAAATGAAGGAATGGGAATAACGGTTAACTCTTGCATTAGAGAGTTGGACAGAAAAGGGATGAGAGGTTGTTGCTAGACAGGTGCTATGTGCCCGTTGTAGAGGTGGAGGGATGCAAGCAGACAGTTCAGAGGAACAGCAGCCATTGAAGTAGCGATAGAAAAGTGATAAAGATGCAACAGTGCGGTGAACAGACAGAGGTTGAAGAGAGCCAGTAAGAGGAGGAGAGTTAATAAGACGAAAAGCCTTTGACTCCACCCTATTGAGAAGGGCTGGATGTGGGGAGCCTCCCCACACATAAGAGCTGTACTCTAAACAGGGGCGAATAAAACCCGTGTATAAAGTCAACAACTGTGCAGGGGTAAAGAAGGTTCAGAGTCGGCTTAGAACACCTAATCTCTTGGAAGCAGATTTCACAAGAGATGTAATATGTTCCTTCCAAGATAAATCCCTAGTGAATGAAACCCCAAGCATGTTCAAGGATGATCAGTGGGTACTCCTGTGGAAGATTCTGGCAGGTTGATAGGTGTAAGAATTGAGTCTCTGATGCATTAAAAACAACAAGATTATTTTTACCCCAATCAAAAATACGAGCCAAGTCAGACATTAGGTGTGCCATAGCCTCATTCCTTGTTTGCTGAAGTAACTGCTGAGTTGGACGTTGCGGGAACCGAAAGGAAATGTGAAGGGTGGAATCATCAGCGTATGAGTGGATAGGGTTAGAGGTACAGCTTAGAAGGTCATTGATGAATAAAAGGAAGAGAGTTGGTGATAGAACCCTGAGGAACACCACTGTTGATAGATCTAGGAGAAGAGCGATGGCCGTCTACAACAGCAGTTACAGAACGACCAGAAAGGAAGCTAGAGATGAAGGCACAGATAGAAGGATAGAAACCGTAAGAGGGCAGTTTAGAAATTAAAGATTTATGCCAGACTTGATCGAAACCCTTTGAGATGTCAAGTGCAATGGCAAAGCTTTCACCAAAGTCCCGAGAGGAGGATGACCAGGAGTCCGAAAGGTAGGTAAGAAGAACACTAGTGGAGCGTCCCTGACGGAACCCATACTGACGATCAGAAAGAAAGTTGTGGTAGGAAAGATGCTTTTAAATTTTTCTGTTAAGAATAGACTCAAACACTTTTGAAACACAGGATGATAGTTAGAGGGTTGGGAATGGTCACACTTCTTTGGGACTGGCTGAATGAGAGCAAACTTCCAGCAAGAAGGAAAGGTACAAGTTGATAGACAAAGGTGAAAGAGTTTACCTAGGCAGGGTGTAAGCACTGAAGCACAGTTCTTGAGGACAACAGGAGGGACCCCATCAGGACCATATGCCTTGTTAGTACTGAGGCCAGTGATGGCTGTAAATACATCAGCTGAAGACATTTTAATGTCAGCCATAAGGAAGTCAGAGGGGGGAAGTGATGGAGGAACAGCACCGGAATCGTCTAAGGTGGAATTGGAGGAGAAAGTCTGAGCGAAGAGATCTGCTTTATCAGTAGGAGAAACAGCTACAGAGCCATCAGAGTAGGAAAGAGGAGGGAAGGATGATGAGGTAAAGTTGTTAGAAAGGTTTTTGGCAAGGTGCCAGAAGGAACGTGAAGAATTCAAGTTGGAGAGTTGAGAACATTTAGTGTGGATGAAATTGTTTTAAGCAGAACAAAGAACAGACTTAGCACGATTCCGGGCAGAAACATAAAAAAGATGTGATTCAGGGGTGGGTTGGCTCAGGTACCTTTTGTAGGCCCTCTCCTTGTTGCGGGCAACATTAGAACAAGCGTAATCGAACCAAGGCTTTCTTGCATTAAACAAAGGATGTGAGAAAGGAATGTATGCTTCCATGCCCGAGAGAATAACCTCCGTAATGCGTAAGGCACACGCAGATGGCTCCCGGCCATGAAAGCAATAATCATTCCAGGGAAAATCAAAGAGATGGGGTTATAAAAGAGATAGAAGGTAGGGCAGTGGATGTTGGAGCAGCCCTAGTGAGAGAGGGCAGTGTTTGGAAACTCCCTGTACTGTTATTTGCAGATGATTCTGTGTTGTTAAAGGAAGATGAAGGGGAGCTGCAAGGCTTGGTAGATGAATTTGAGAGAGTGTGTAAGAAATGGAAGGTGAATGTTGGGATGAGTAAAGTGATGGTCTTCGAGAGAAGTGAAGTCAGTGAAAGTACAGTGAGATTGGATGGGGAGGATATGGAGAATGTGAGTTCATTTAAGTACTTGGGTAGTGTGATGAGTAAGGATGGAAGTCTGGAGGGTGAACTTCTTGAAATGGTGCAGCAGGGAAGAAAGGTTGCTGGTTCCTTGAAAGCAGTGATAAGAAACAGGGAAGTGAGCATGGAAGTGAAAAAGCTGCTACATGACAGTACAGTATTGTGATACCAACTCTAACATATGGAAGTGAAGCTTGGACCCTGTTAGAGGGACATAAGTCAAGAGTGAGAGCAGTGGAAATGAGTCATTTGAGAGGAGCATGTGGAGTCACATGGAGAGACAGCCTGACAAATGAGGACATGAAGGAGCGTTGTGGTGTGAATGTGGATGTGATAGGAAGTGTTAGGAAGAACACATTAAGGCGGTTTGGCCATGTGGATAGGATGAAGAGTGAGAGACTGACAAGGAGAGTGTATGTGAGTGAGGTGGAGGGGGGGAGAGGGAGGAGGGGTGACCAAGGATGAGATGGAGGGATGGAATGAAGAGGTATATGAGAGAGGAGGGTGTGAGTTGGGAGCAGGGCAGTGAAATGGCAGGGGACAGAGCAACATGGAGGCGATTTGTTTGTGGCCACCCCTTACGGGATTAAGGCGTCTGGCAATACAATACATCGTTCAACTTTGCGAACTTTAACTTTGCGAATCACCAATTTTGCTAGGTAGTTCCAAGTCATTTATTTTTTAACATTTATGAACTTTGCGAGCGATCACACACTTTGCGAGGTCGAGTGGTGGGAAAGTCGTCTTCCCGCACTACTTTGCCACGCGGAATAGTGATGTCGTGGTTCGCTGGGCGTACTGTGCCTCCTAGTCCGGTGTTCTGCCGCCCCGCCACGTTTGTTTACACCACAGTAGTCGCACCCAAGCCTTGCCCCGCCACCAGTCCCGTACACCACGCCAGTCTTCACATCAGTGTAAATATGCATTTTTTTTCTTTTTTATATTTCTTACCTATGATGTTTTCATAATAATATTACTGTACAATACATCAGTCCATGTTTGTTTCATTTATCATCATAAAATTAAGAGGTAGAGTCGAGAGAAAGAGTGGGAAAAAGTGCTAACCTTGGGGTGATGTCGACCAATTTACCTTTATTGCATATATTTAATTGTTTAAACTTTGCGAATTTCGATTTTGCGAGGTTTTTTGTCGACCATATTCTTGTAAAATTGGAGGAAGCACTGTAGACAGATAGATAGAACCAAAAAATGATGATTTAGAGTTATGGCAAATTTTTACCACTTGACAGCATACTGAAACTAGGTAACAGAAATGAAAATCTTTACACTCTGAATTCTAAATTCTTAACACTGAACATTGTTTTTATCGCTGCACAACACTGTTAATTCCCGTGTGGTCTAGTGGCGAGTTCTTGCTGCTTAGTTACTTCAGAGTCCAAGAGCAGGTGTTGCAGGCGGCCTAGGGGCTTGTCGGTGCGACGTGGTGATGGACTACCCACCGCAGACGACTCAGAAGAGAGCCGCAAACTCACGTCCAGTGGTGATTCAACCGTAGCCGATGTGCTGAGCTGTGGCTCGGAGCTGGAAGGCCTGTCTTGGGGAGGCAGTGATGTGGAGCCAGGGCTGGGCATGGCGGGGGTAACGGGCCTGAAAAAAACTGTCAACGGTTGACTGACGTAAGGAACGACGATTCTGGCAATTGATGATGCGCTGCCTAAATGCACGCACTTCCTCCACAAGTCCCAGGGGCCCCATCTCTCTGTCGCAGTCCGGGTGTTCAAGGTAGTCCAAGACGAACTCCATATGTCCCCAGAGTGTGCTCAGCTTGGGGATGGCTGGAGTAGTGGTGCACTGAGAGGAGTCCAAATCATCGTCGCTGTCCTTGTCGGAATCTTCAAGCTGGGTACTTGTACTGGCAACTGAAGATGCGATCTCGATATCAGACTTGATCTGATACACAAGATCGCTCGTCATCATCCAACCACTCATGCACTTCGTTGACATCTACATCAATGCCAGCTGTACAAAGATGTGCATGAAAGTCATCCATGTCAAAACCTAAAAAGTCGTGCACCACATCGGCTCCATGAAGCAGATGAGACCAATCACTTTCCAGAGTCTTAACAGAGACTTCCCTCCATGCACTGGCCCAACTGTAAATGGCAGACTTGATGTTGTAGCGATGAAGGTTTTCCACAGTCCGCTGGCCTCGCGCGTCCCGTCCCTCCCTGCGCTCATCCTTGTCCTCGAGGACAACCATCACCTCATCCAAAAACTTCCAATGGTACAGCCTCTTTGTAGCCATGATCACTCCTTGGTCCATTGGTTGGATGAGAGCAGTTGTATTAGGTGGCAAAAATAAGTACCTAAAGCGGCCATTCTCAGCCACCAACTCCTTGTCGGACAGATGCGCAGGTGCATTGTCCAGAAGAAGGAGGGCCTTTACCTGATCACGTGGGATTCCAAGTGTGTTTGTCCGGTAATGGATAACCTCCTTGACGAAGTGCTGGTGAAATCAATCTCTTAAGATCTTGGCTGTGAACCAAGCCTTCAGAATATGGTACCACACGACAGGAAGGACACCCATCACCCCACGAAGGCACCGAGGCTGCTTTGCATGGCCAACAATAACAGGCTTAAGCCAAGGCATGCAGTTAGCACTGATGCAACACAAAGCAGAGATCCGTTGCTTCGAGAGGTTGCAGCCAGGTATACGCTTCTCCGTCTCCTCTGCTGAAGTGTTCGTAGGCAGCGAGCGATAGAATAGACCAGTTTTGTCAGCAGCATAGACTAAACCAAGAGTGACGCCCTCCCTATCGATCAAGCCCTTAACCTTCTGGCGAAATTTGTCTACTCCCTCCTCGTTGGCGTCCAGAGCTTCGCCATGGGCATTACGGCTGGGAAGTCCATGTCTTTAACTTGAACGTGAAGAGCCAACCCTCAGATACCTTGAAGTCTGGGGTGTTGTGTAACCTTGCAAACTTCTCGGCAGCAGCCTTCAACTCCATACCACGGACCATCACACTAGCAGCATGTTGTTGTCGATACCAAATCAGCGTGGAGCGGTCGATTTCTGCAAACCTGGGAGAGTACATAACCTTCCTCTTCATGTTCCGTTTGGTTTTCAATGCGAAGTCAGTTGTGTACTGGTTGAGTATGTCCCAGGACCTCTTGATATCAAACAAGGTAGGGCGGAGAAGGCTGAATTCACGGAGGATGTGTGACGTCGACCATCCCGTGTCCACCTTCTCCAATATCTTCCGTTTCTTCTCCAGAGTCAGAACCAATTGTTTCCTCTTCTCGGCCGGCGGGGCCATCATCACACACACGATGAAGAAGCAGAAGAGGAGCAGCAAGGCCTGCAGCAGGTAAGGCACCACCACAAAAGCGAGCACGTGAGCGGCCATGGTGAGGAGCGTGCACTCGTTCCGGCGGATGAGTAGGAAATGGGGAGGAGGCAGGGTGGCTCTAGCAGACGTTGGAGCATGTGCGCATGTAAACACAGCTGTTCAGCACCAAGCATCAAATTCAAACTTATGGGTAAAAAAAAAAATCAGACTTTTTCAGGTTTTTTTGCATTTTTTGGCATTTTTGGGTGCCGAACACCCAAGCCCACGATGTCCAGACATTGGGGTGTCTGGTTATTGGGCATCTGGATATTAGAGTGATTACTGTAGTTGGTATTAATGGAAAAAATATATAAATACAGTACATTGTAACGTGAATCAGGTGACGTATGATGTTTCACTTCATCGTTTAACATAAGGCTACATATGAGACATTGGCATTTATATAAATGCCTAATAACCTCAAGTGATCAATCGACATACTTTAAAATTATACAAATAAGCTTCATATCATGTCTACATTCTCAGCTAATCAATCAATCTTAACCCAATGCATCCAAAAATTACAATAAAAATTACTGAAGACAGCATGGAAGAAGCAAGTTAATTACTCACTACAAGTGCAAATAATAAATAATATCCAAAGCCTATGCTATTCAATGATTGTAGACCATGATAGTTCCCCATGAAATTAGTTATTATAGTATTAATCAATTAATATTAAGTATATTTGTAGAATGACGGGGAATCATACTGGGTGCGAATTGTCTTGATGAGGAATCGTCCATCTTTTGATGGGGAATTGTCTGATGGCAAACTGACTTCATGGCGAATAGTCTCAGAACCGAGTCCACGTCCCTCCACGCAGCTTCGCTGTACATGGGGATATTTTCACATCTCGACACCTTTTCATCTGTTTAGACATGCCTCCCAAGTGCCCTGCATGATCTCCAGCATCGGGGGAGCCAGCTGCAAAGAAGCAGCAGCACCGTACTCTAACTCTGGGAGAGGAAAGGCAGTGAGTTTCGGAAATTGGGCATGCTTTAGGCATTGCAGCTTGCACCAATGGGACTGTGACCAAGAAAAAGGAGATGTATAAGAAAATGGCCACCTCGTTCTCTACATCTACAGGTATTACAGTACTTACTTCTACAGGTATTACTTACTTCAACATAGGAGGGGTAAAGTTTAGGTGGGGGTCCAAGGGGATCCTGGGATGCATCCCCCCATTTCTATGTATATTTCAATGAGGAAAATCGTTCTAATATACGAAATTTCAAATTACGAAAGGTTTTTTCGGTCCCTATCCCTTTCGTTTATCGAAGACTCACTGTATTTGGTTTTCCTAGCATTTAATGATACAATGTTATTTTTGTCCCCATTCAGCTATCTTAGGTAAGTCTTCAATTATGGAGACTGCTGTACTTAGTTGTGAGTTAGAGATATTAAACTTTGCGAAAGCGTGTTCAGCCCCTACGTGCCGGCATTGTTTTGTTCACGGCAGTCTGCAGAGTATGGCTGTATTCCCCAAAATAACTTGCTTTCATACTTTCATATCTGGATAAGTAAAGGAGTTAAGGAAATAAATTAAAGACCATATTACCTACCAACTCTTCTTCTTCTTGCGAATAAAAGCATGCCCGAGTCTGCAGGTGGTTGCGTGAAGATGTTTAACTTTCAGCGCTCAAGGCAGGATGTATTCTGGCGAGTGCACATGGCCCCGACTTTGGCTTTGCTCTCAACGCGATAACTTCTCCACTACTAGATAAACTAGACACAGTTGTGTCCAAGGTATGCCCTATGGCACTATCATCTTGCCCTTTCCCAGTATCCTTGGAAAGAGGCTTGGCAGGGGTGGATGAAGCGAGAGGTCCGCATGAGGTAGGAACAGAATCGGAAGTGAAGTTTCAGAAATTATTGTTCTACACCTGCCGAGGTCACAGAGAAGACTGAGATACGCGTGCGTGAGGTGGGAGGAGTCTCTCCCTACCCTTTGGTGCTGAGATTAAATGGTGGCCAGTTCAAATGATGGTGGGAATACATTAGCAGTTCCTCTTGTCACCCAGCAGTCCCTGTCCACCCATTTTGCCGCGGCATGCAACTTCCCAGCTTGTATGGGTTAAGTGTGAATGAACTGTGGTATGTAAGTAACTGGGATTATGGGTATTAGATAAGAGATCATTAATATGGATTAGGAATAAGGTTGGAGCCAGGACTGATTCTTTTGGCAAGCTGGCATTAATTGAGTGGAAATTGGAATAGACATCATCATCTTTTATTCTTATCTTTCTGTCGCTGACACGAGGAAATCAGTGCAAAATGCTCATCAACTGACTGATGGATGGTATGAGGCAGGAGATTAAGCATATCAAAGGTGAATCTTTCATGGCAAAACCATACTGTCTGTTACTAATTAAGATGTTGGATTCAAGATGTTTAACAAAGTGCTTATTAATTACAATCTCAAATACTTTACCAAAAGAAGATATAATAGTTATTGGTCTGTAATCAGAGGGATCAGAGGAACTTCCATTCTTCGTAACTGGGCGGATATTGATTTCTTCCAAGAATCAGAGAATGAAGAAGTGCATATGCATACTGTAGTCTGAATAATTTAGCTAAAATAGGAGCAAGTTCTGGGGAACATTTTTTCAAAACAAGTGGAGGAATTCCATCTGGACCTGAAGCTTTGTTGGTTGGTAAATTGTCTAGAATGGATTTTTGTACAGTATCTAGTCTGTATCTGAAGTACAGCAATTTTGGGAGAGTCAAGTTCTAGTAGAGGGATATTCAGACTGACTCCCTCTAAGGTAGAATTTCTGGCAAACGTACTG
>JAGKTI010001795.1:61351-76734 GCA_018397915.1 Birgus latro
TGTTCTTTAATCATTCAGCTACTGTATGGTACTGTATTTATCCATCAAAACACACATGGGAAAGTCCAATATAATGCTGAATACAAAGAAAACAATGCATAAACAATAAAAATCCAAAAAAAAACTCAGAGTACAGTACTAATCACCCAGTGAGCAGTGGACTGATATCATAACCTGCTAGCCCCCAGCTGATGTTCAACAAATGTCAAATACAGTGGGTCCTTGATATACGAAAGGGATAGGGACCAGAAAAAGCTTTCATAAAGCGAAATTTTCTATATCGGAGCAATTTTCCCCGTTGAAATATATATATAAAAAGTGGGGGATGTGTTCCAGGCCCCCCTCGAATCCCCCCATCAAAACTTTACCCCTCCTATTTTGAAGTAAGTAATAACTGTAAAAGTAAATAATACCTGTAGATGTAGAGAATGAGGTGGCCATTTTCTTGTACATCTCCTTTTTCTTGGTCACAGTCCCAACAGTGGAAGCTGCAAGGCCTAAAGAACGCCCAATCTACGAGACTCCCTGCCCCTCCTTGTGGCGTAATTTCCAATTTCCTCTCCACAGTTAGAGTATGGTGCTGCTGCTTCTTTGAGAGGGCTCCCCCAATGCTGGAGATGATGCAGGGCGCATGGGAGGCACATGTAAACAGTACGAAAATGTGTAGAGCTGCAAAAATATCCTCATGTGCAGCAAAGCTGCGAGGATGGACGAGGACTAGTTCTGGAAAAATTCACCATGAAGTCAATTCGCCATCAGACAATTCCCCATCAAAACTTGGATGATTCTGTCATTCCATAAATGTACTTAATATTAATTGATTCACATTACAATAACTAATTTCATGGGGAACTATCAAGGTCCATGTTCACTGAACAGCTTAGATGTGGATATTTGTTTATAATTTGCACTTGTAGTCAATAATTAACTTGTTTCTGCTTCACTGTAGTTGACTTTGAATTATAATCTGGCATCTCCCATAGCTGTCTTCAGTAATTTTTATTGTAATTTTTGGATGTAGTAGGTTGAGACTGATTGATTAGCTGAGAATGCAGACGTAATATGATGATTATTCGTATAATTTTAGAGCATGTCGATCGTTCACTTGAGGTTATTAGGCATTTATATAAATGCCAATGTCTTATATGTAGCCTTATGTTAACCCACCCCATCCCGGCAGATTCTTAACCAATTACCTCCCCCAATCCCAGCAGATTTTTCAATTTTTCTTTTATTTTTTAATGCCTAAAACCTCATCTTTTTATGAGGAACATTAAAAATCCATAGAGAAATAACTCACCTGGCCTCTAAAATGCTGCTACAGTTAAGGATACCCCTCACATGGCTGTGTTTTCCATGGTCCTTGGCTCCTGAGAAAACATGATCTATGGGAGGGTAACTATTCCAAGCCACTTATAATATTTCTTTATTTATTTGGTACGAATTTATATGCACTACAAGAGTACTGTATTGGTTTTCATACAGTAATATAGGCGATATAAGCGTTGTTTCACTCACCAAACACATCAACATACAACGCCTTTTTGGGGGACATTACCTGAACATCATTTCTGACTGTTTCTTCCTCTAATGCCACGTAAACTTTGTCCTCCACATTGTCATCGATTGGGGAATCACTCTGGCCTTGAATTTCATACCGTGGCGTGACATGTCTTTACTGGCCAGGTCACTGGTAACTGGTGAGTTGCCTATACAATGGCATGCGGAGTATATGTCACCTGACTGACGTTTCAATATACAGGTATTTATATATTTTTTCATTAATACCACTACTTCATGCCATATTTTACATTTATTATAAAAAGAATAAACCTACATCAGCTTTACAACTATTAAGAATATATGGAGTGGATGGGAAGTTGTTGAAGGCAGTGAAGAGTATGTATGAGGGTGCTAAGGCTGCAGTGCGTGTGGATGGCAAACTGAGTGAATCTTTCCATTTGAAGGTTGGATTGAAACAAGGATGTGTCATGTCTCCATGGTTGTTCAATCTGTATATGGATGGGGTTATAAAAGAGATACAAGGTCGGGCAGTGGATGTTGGAGTGGCCCTAGTGAGAGAGGGCAGTGTGTGGAAACTCCCTGAACTGTTGTTTGCAGATGATACTGTGTTGTTGAGTGAAGACGAAGGGGAGCTGCAAGACTTGGTAGATGAGTTTGGGAGAGTGTGTAAGAAATGGAATCTAAAGGTGAATGTGGGGAAGAGTAAAGTGATGGTCTTCAAGAGAAGTGAAGCCAGTGAGTGTACAGTGAGGTTGGATGGGAAGGATATGGAGAATGTGAGTGAATTTAAGTACTTGGGCAGTGTGATGAGTAAGGATGGTAGTCTGGAGGGTGAAGTGCTTGAAAGGGTGCAGCAGGGAAGGAAGGTTGCTGGTTCGTTGAAAGCAGTGATAAGAAACAGGGAGGTGAGCATGGAAGTGAAAAAGTTGTTACATGACAGTATTGTGATACCAACTCTGACATATGGAAGTGAAGCTTGGACCCTGTTGGAAGGACAGAAGTCGAGTAAGAGCAGTGGAAATGAGTTATTTGAGAGGAGCATGTGGAGTCACATGGAGAGACAGACTAACAAATGAGGAAGTGAAGGAGCGTTGTGGTGTGGTTGAGGATGTGATGGGAAGCGTTAGGAGAAACACGTTAAGGTGGTTTGGCCATGTGGAGAGGGTGGAGAGTGAAAGATTGACGAGGAGAGTGTATGTGAGTGAGGGAGGGGGAGGCCGAGGATGAGATGGAGGGATGGAGTGGAGAGGTATATGAGAGAGGAGGGTGTGAGTTGGGAGCGTGGTAGTGAAATGGCAGGGGACAGAGTGACATAGAGGCGATTTGTCTGTGGCCACCCCGTTCGGGACTGAGGCGTCTGGCAATAGATAGATAGATAGATAGCTTTACAACTCATATAACTCGAAAACTAATATACCTGCTAAATTAACTGATATGTAAATAAACGACAGGGAATCGTCCTGACGCTGAAAAGTCCTGATGGCAAATTGTCTTGTTGTCGTGATGGCCTCGCCGCAAGCGAGTGTGGCGATGTGCACTCTGAAGACAGCCGCAAGCGCGCGTCTAACGGCGACTCAACAGCTGTTGTTGTGCTCAGTTGTAAGTCCGAGAGTGAAGACTGGTGATGAGGTGGTGGTGGTGGGGAGAATGGGCTCGCACACAGGGGGGTGGCAGGTTTGAAGAAGGAGTCGATTTTAGTCTGACAACATGTGCGACAATTCTGACGGAGGATGACAGCATCCCTGACTGCCTACAGATCCATGCCAGCATCAGTGGCACCAACTCCCTGTCGCTGTGCAGGTGCTTCGCATATTTCAGCACCTGCTCAATGCCAGCATGTAGCACACCAAGATGAGGGAGTGATGAAGTGGCGGGGTGTTCAGGGTCAGGGTCCTCGTCGCCGTCCTCTTGTCTGCTCCGGAGAGACAGCAGCGGTGATCTCCTCACCAGACAACGTCTGATAACCTGGATCGCTGCCATTGTCATCCAACTACTCCCTCATATTGTCAACGTTAACAATCTTGCCTGCCGTACATGGATGAAGGTGGAAATTGTCCATGTCAAATCCATCAAAGTTGTGCACGGTCTCCTTTCCCTGAAGGAGATGAGACCAACCATTTTCGAGGGTTTTGACGGAGACTTCCTTCCAAGCATTCACACAGCTCAACACCACAGACTTCATGTTGTAATGGCGAAGATTTTCCAAGGTCAGTTCCCCAAGCGTGTCGACCCCTTGCTCATCCTCTAGCACCATCATCACCTCATAGAGGAACCTCCAAAGATACAGTCTCTTCTGTGCCACGACATCACCTTGGCTCATTGGTTGAATGAGAGTAGTCATAATCAGCAACCAATTTCTTCTCAGACGGATGCCCAAGGGCACTGCTGAGGATCAAGAGTGCCTTTACCTGGTTGCGAGGGATACCAAGTACCTCTGTTAGATACTGGATAACCTCCTTGACAAAGTGTCTGTGGAACCAATCTCTGAAGATCTTTCGGGTAAACCAGGCCTTCACAGAATGGTACCACACAATAGGCAGGCTATCCATCAATCTGCGCAGACAACGTGGTTGTTTTGTGCATCCAACAATAACAGGTTTGAGGTGGTTCATCCTGTTAGCATTGGCACAGCACAAGAACGAGACGTGGTGTTTGGACAACTTCCGACCAAGCACAGTCTTCCTTGTCTCTTCTGCCACGGTGTCGGTGGGCAAGGAGTGGTAGAGGAGGTCAGTTTCGTCAGCACTGTACTTGACCAAAAGCAATGCTCTTGTCCTTGATCAGGCGCTGCACTTTCTGGTGAAATGGCTCAAGATCCTCTGCTGTCACATCCAAAGCCTCACCATGCGTCTTACAGCCATTAAGTCCATGTCAAAGTTTGAACCGGAAGGGTCTACCTTCATATGCCTTTAACCCGTCACGTCCCGACCGATTTCCAACCAACGATACCCCAAAATCCTGAGCATTTTTGGATTTTTTTTTTTATTGGCTCAAACCTTCGCTTTTGGTGAGAAACATCGAAAATTCATAGAGAAATCGCGATCCTGTGCTTAAAAATGTTGATACAGGTGTCATGCAACCTTACGTTTTCCTTCTTTTTCAGGGTACCTGGCTAAAGAAAACTGACTATGGAAGGGTTAACTAATTCAAGCCACTTTCAATTACGTATTTATTTATGTATTTGGTACGAATTTATGTGTAGTAACAGACTATATTGGCTTTCACACGTTTATATAGGCAATAGAAGCATTGTTCAGTTACAAAACACATCCACATATGGCATCTTCCTTTATGACATTACCACCTCATCACTTCTGTTTGTTTCTTGCTCTAGCTTCTTTATTTCTTTGTCCTCCACCTCAAGAATCACTTTCACCGTGAATTTTGCCATTGGAAAGACCGTGGGGTAACATACCTTTACTAGCCAGCTTACGGCTAACAGGTGAATTGCCCAGTGTGGGGGGGAGGGGGGTTAGGTGGGGCCAGGCAGTATCCCTGCTTGACAGCAGGTAGAGGAAGGTCTCCCACATGTACCTACCAAAAATCAACCATGAAACTTGAAAATTGTGCAAATAATGACCCTTGCAATTGCGCGACATACCTGTACGTCGATGGGTGTAGCTGTGACAAAACATCGCGACGTACCCATACATTGATGGGATTCCTTGGGTTAAGATGTGCACACTGTGTAGGTGTGCTAACTTCTTGGCTACCGCCTTCAGCTCAGTCCCACATACAAGCACAACAGCACCCCATTGTTGGCGGAACCGAACCAAAGTCGAATGGTTGATGGCAGCGTGGCGGGGCTGAGACATCACTTTCCTGTCACCCTTCCAATTGGCACTGCCGTAGTCAAGTCTGTACTGAGTCAGCCTGGGATGTGATTTCTTTATATCAAAAATGGTTGAATGGGCCAGATCATATTCCCACAGAATGTATGAAGTGGTCAAGCTGGCGTCAACCTTGCTCAAAATCTCATGCATCTTCAGAGTCAAAACCCTCCTCTTTCACTTCTCAGGTTGTAGTGGGGCCATCATCACACACGGAAGAAAATCAAGACCTGAAGAAGGTGGGGAACCACCACAAATGCAACAATGGAAGCAGCCATGGATACAGTACATCCACACTCGCGAGAGAAAAATGGGAACTGAGGGGCAGTACTGCTATGTGAACACTGTGCTGCCATGTCTCTACCCACACTTGGCTATGGGTACATACGCAAAAAGCGCCAAACTGACCAATAAGTACAAGGGCCAATTTCGTTCAACTTGGCAACTGAGCAACACTGAAGCCTTGTATATCATGGCCTCAGGGTGTGTCTGAGAAATCCGGCCGGCCAGGCGACTCTGACCATTTGATAGGGAGACAGACGTCCGCATGTGCCCGGCAGTGTCCGAGTGATCCGAGTGGCCAAGGGACATTGACCATTCGGTAAGGAGGTGGATAGCCATATTTGCTGAGCTTGTGGGTTAGGGTTTGTATTACTCATGTGCACCCAGTAGCGTCCGAGCGATACAGGCTGCCGGGGTACTTTGACCGTTTGGTGAGGAGGAGGACAGCCAAATTTGTTGAGCCTGTGTGTCTGGGTCTGTATTATTCACACGCGGCCAGTAGTGTCCTGGTGATCTGGGCGGCCGGGGGGACTTCAACCATTCAGTGAAGAGCTGGATGGCCATATTTGCTCACCTTGAGGGTTAGGGTCTATTACCCACAATTGGCCAGAGAAGTCGGCTGGCTGCCGAACCAATTTTTTGAATTTGTAGGTCGCCCAACTGGCAATGTCAGAAATTTTAAATTTGGATACAGATATAGTGGAGCCAAGGCCTAACACTCGGATACAAAGTGTCCGGATAATTGAGTGATTACTTCTGGATGCTTGGTTGTGAAGAAAGTTTGATTTACCAAGATTTATTGCCATTTCTGCATGGTTTCTAGCAATTTCAAATTGACAGAGGAATTCAGTTTTTTATTTTAAGTAAAAGTTATATGCTATGGACTTTTGGGTAGCCACTCTGGCACATTTACTATCAAACCATTTTGGGGACTCCGATCTGTTAGTAAACTGCTGACTGGGTATGAACAATTCCATACCAGGTTGTGTTAAGTCATTATGTGAGACTGGGTAGAAATGACGTCAGTGAAGAAGAATGACTGCCATGGAATATCAGCAAAATCATTTCTAAATTGATCCCAGTCTGCTCTGCTAGAGTGCCATCTGGTCACCCTGACAGGTTCAGAATGGGGAGGTTTGGGGCAAATGACTAATGAGGCTTTGATGAGATTGTGGTCGGAGGATCCAAGCAGTGACAGTACTTCTATCCTATACTGATCTGGGTTATCTGTCAAGGATAGGTCCAAGAGATTGGCATTATGGTCAAGATTATCTGGTATCCTGGATGTTGTTTTACCAACTGCGTGAGATCAAATGATTCTGCAAACAGCTCACATTATGGACCAGTATCATCAGTCCAGGCAGAATGCAATAATCATTCTACATTATGGATGTTATAATCACCCAAAATGGTATTTTCAGCAGTAAGGGTTAGATTATGGTTGGTCAACTGTGTGGATATGGAGTTAAATATACTGGGTTCTGAAGAAGCACTGAAGGAGCAATAAACTATACAGATATACTTGGTAATACAGTATTTAGGTAGGCTAATTTACTCAGTATAACGAATAATCAAAGTTAGCTGAAGTGAAGTTCAAAATAGCATCAACTGCTAATTCCGATTTGATATGACAAAAGGTGCCACCCTTGTTTTGAAAGTTTGTGAGGTGATGGTAAGAGGAAAACTAAATGGGGATGTCAGCAGAGGGAGAGATTTGGGTTTCCATGAGGAAAAGGGCTACAGGGGGCACAGACTGGAGGAAAAAGTGAACAGAATTTCGACTGGTACTAAGATCATGGATGGTAGTGAAATACTGTATAAAGCCAAACCTGCATTTCTCCATTGAAAGGCATGAACAGTATGTGCAATAACCGCTGTCGGAACAGTTGTGTGACTGCAACCAGAACCCTGTGCCACCAGACCTGCACTGCCAGTGGTGGCAATCTGAGGTACCACCGACTTTGCTGATAATACTGCAACAGCCATTGCAAAGGGGGGATGGAAACAGAAAGTGTGATGTCTAATGTGTATGCAGTGTGATGTAGACAGCTGGAGATAGAGGTACTACGAAAGTATGCTGGCCTACTCTCCATGTTAACGAAAATATGGAAAATGTTCAGCAAAGGGAGATGGTTGGGAACAGGTCCTGAAGGATGGTGAACTGGGAGCTTCAGCTCTCCCTGTCACTAGCCTGTCATCCACCTCAGGAGTATCACCCTGTTCAACTGGTGCTACTGTCTACTCCCACTCAAAGATTGGTGAAAAATCTGTTAATGTGCCAGGGAGCATGAAATAGGCTAAAAGTCAATAAATCAAAATGGAGGAAACTGGTGAGGTCTCTCTGCTACACTGTATTTTCATAGGATGATTATACCCACTCTCACACTACCAAAAGCAACCTGTATTTTTGGCCACAAACGTTAAACCCTTCAATCAGATATTGTATACCTCGTATTACATTTTACTCCTGCTAAATCCAAACAATTTTCTTAAGCTTAGGATATACTTTTTGAACAAGAAAGGGCAGATACAGCCTTTTCTTACTCTTTCACTACTAAAGTTCTTTCCCAAATAGAATAAAACTGTAAACCACAAGAATAATATAAACAAATTATCAGCTTGCAGGGATTAAACCAACACTAACCTGACTGCAGAGCTTGAACCAGCGTGCCCCTTGCTCATGAAATGTCTTCTTTGGACACTGACTCACAATATCCAGCAGCAGAACTATTCCTCGTTCCCTGAAAGATTGATTTCAGACTGACATCAACTTTATAAAGAAAACATAAGTTACAAGTCTATGTGCATAATGAATTTCCAGTAACTAACATGTACAGTTAGGGACATAAGATTTGCTAATACACTAAGTCTTCAATGTATAGTACATTAAGTATCCTCTACTGACATTCTTTTTTGTCATGTCAGTTCACATTCAATAAACAAAAAATGCCTATTAAAACTCTGCTGCAGCTTACAAAGATGATCTGACAGTTTCCTCCAGTTTACTGTACCAGTTGTAATGGAAAAGTTGTTGTTGTGGTTGTTCAAGCCCAGTCATGCCTGAACAAGCAAACCCATCAACTACAGGTAAGCAACTGCCAATGGGGTTATCCCATTAGTTCCCTATACCACTGATTTTGTGTCAACATCTTAATGTGGCATGTGCTGTGCAGTGTTCCATAATGTGGGTGTATGTTGTGTAGGCCTATTCTAAAAGTAGGACATGTGTCAACTGTGATTCTATACAACACAAAAATAAGCTGATGACTGAAGAAGGCTGGATGATGTCATGATCTAAGCCTTGCTATGTAAACTTCATTAGCTCTATCTAAGGATACCTTTGATGGATGGATGTTAGGAGGGGGGCGTGTAATAAAGTTCTGATCAAGGTGATCAATTTTGTTGTGCATGAAATGGTTATGTAGGTGTTTCTTCTTCGCTAGTATGGGAGTGCTTGGAGGTGGGATGTTACTGAAGAGTGTCTGGTAATGTTTGTGGTGATTATTTATTCATCTAGTTGTGCCATTTGGCTCTGTCATAACATGACCAATGTTGTGTGTTTACACAAGCTAATGTATAGAATTGTGTGCCTCTCTTGTCAAGATATTCTTAAACAGAGCAGACTTTTGTTTCAAAGTGTGGGCAAACTGAGGGAGTGATACCGGGGCAGCCAGTGATGATGAATAAGTGCTGTTCTGTATGGTCTGCTAGGTGTTGCAGTGGGTGCTCATGCCAAGAAGGTACAGGATATCACAATCTACAGTATTACAGTATACTCTTCGTAGAGTCAAGAGAGTGTTTCATGTTGCTCAAGGTGAGTCCTTGTAACTGCCCTGAATGCACAGAGTCAAGGGGGTGAGAAGTTATGATATTTTGGATCACAGCTCTAACTTACAATGAGGACTGTATATTTTACTGAACATATCTATTTCACACTGAAAAGGAACACCTATTACTTTCCTTCGATGCAGTAAATCAAAGCCAATCATCTTTGGACAGAAAAACATATAAACCATTTCTCAGTTAAGGAAGGTTGGCCAGCAGAGGAAAGTAGGAAGCGGATGGGGTAGAATACTTGTCAAACTATATGTCCCTGACTATATAATGCCTTTAAAAAAAACACACACACAGTAATGAACGGTTTTACAATGAGTGCTAGTGTTTTTGTTTCCCCCTTAAGTCAAATATTTCTGAATGTACAGTGTATTTAATAATGTTATTAATGTTATATACAGTCCTTCTTCATACTATACACCTACTGCATTTACAGAAACACAAGACATACAGTGGAGAAAGAAGGTATGACACTGAAGAATATTTTTAAAATTCTATCCACTGCTTAAGATGTACACTTAGAAAAAGGATCTTTTTTGTAGGCATTATACAATTATACTGAGTGTATCTCAAATTGTCCTTGTAACTGTCTACACAATGTTCCACGACAATACTTCAGTAATTCCTCACACCTGCAGGCAGTAAACCATATGATACTGTAATGTTTTTGATAAATGCCCCCAAGATATGATGATACAGTATCTCAGACCAGAGATGGCTGAGCATTAACACACAGCAGTTTGGATCAAAGCAGCCGAATTCCGCAACCCCCCCATCATGAAAATGCTCCTGCAGCTTAAATTATGTGGACTACTGCAGCCAAGCTGAACGCCTTCCTACAAAGCAAACCATCCTGTGCCCAAATGGGGTAATATGGGCTTACCAGTACCAAATCACTCTTGTAACACTTTTCATACAACAGTATAAAACATCCACATAAACTGCAGAAAATCTATGACTGCAGTGTAGAGTAGCAAAGGATCTCCACACCTAGTGGACATCAAATTTATACCATATATATGAACATCAATCACCACAAAACTAATCTCAGACTGCAATTCTCCTATATTGATTTAAATCTTCACTTTTCCAATGTAATAAGACACTACAGCAGCCAACTTTGGAGGGGGAGGGGGGAGGATTATTGTGCAAAAACATATTTCCTCAAATTTAACACCAAGTGCAACACTTCACTCCAAATCATCTGAGCTTTTCACATGAGCCAAGGCTACATATTCAAATAACATACAGCTTAACCCTCTTGGGAATGACAAAAATTGCATCACATCAGAGTTGAGCTGAAGAATAAACGATGACTCAATTTGCATCATTATCAGTTTTGGAGTGAAGAGATACCGATTAGGCAATTTTTGACAAAAATATTAACCAAAAATTAAGTTTAAGCATGAAGTGCATCAAACCCTGGTGAGTCATAGGGGAGGGTGTTTATTTCATGGTCAATACTCTCAGTCAGTGTCCTCTCGGCTTTTGGTGGTGAGGGGTGGGGGTGTGCATGTGATTTTTGGTGATTTACTCGAAACTATTGGTTGTATCAAATTTCCGAAAAACCATGAGAAAGCTCTGAAATTCTGCATCTAGACATATACTTTGCACTTGCACAGTACAGGCAAAATTTTGCGCTAGAAGGTTCAGAAGTTATTTTAACTCTGGAACTTGTTTATTCTCACTACATTTCGGTACTTTTACTCATCAGTTATGTGTGTTTTTATTAGCATATCTTACAGTATCAGCATCAGCAAAGATGATGGTATGCAATTTATACCAATATAACCAATTTCCGGGGCAAATAAAATCCATGGAAATGTTTCCCTTTGAGTGTGGTCAGAGGTTACCTTCACTCCATTCTCTCTGATATGTCACAGAAACTTACAGAAAACATGTGGTTCATAAGAGTGTTAAAAAAATACTGAACATCAACACTCAGGAAGGGGTATCAATGGAGACACAAAAATCCACTTCTTTCTTCTTTTTCTTCTAAACCCTACCAAGTTTCTGGGCCGGGCAGATTAAGTCTGTGCTACAGTCAGGCATTCTCGGGCTGACCCACTTCTTCACGCCATGATAATTTTTCTTTGATTGCTCTGTGTAAATACATTTTTCATGATAGAATGTTGTTTTTGGTGTCATTTTAAAGATGAACAGTTGTATTTTATGTATGTTCAAAAAATGAAAACAACGAAAATAAAAAGTCAAAATGAGTTGAAGTTAGGCAAAAACCAAAAATGTTATACCATGCCGTAGAAAGAAAAATAATGAACAATAAATTTAAAAAATATAAAGATATATAAATCTGGTTTAATCCATACAAAACGCACAGAGCAACCATTCCGTGACACCATGACCAAGTCTCTTTATGATGCATAGGTGCGATTTATGGTCAATACAGTGAAAGCTCGATTATCCAAGTTTGGATTATCCAGGCTTCGGTATATCCAAGCTGTGACCGAACCATAGCAAATCACAACATGGGTAAAAAAAAAAAAAAAAAGTGCACCAGACGAGTCTTATCACATCTGAAAGAAAAAGGAAATTATTTTAGAACTAAGAAAAAACGGTTCTGAGGCCTGCCATGGGGGCACGCAAATCTCTGAACTCACGGCCATTGAGGGGGCTGAACATAAGCGTAGGCAGTAACAGCACCTTACCAAAATCAGTTTGTCCTGATATTCTGTTATATTTATCTGATTATTTCTGGGTTGGCAAATAAACATTTCTTGTTAAACCTGCTTCCCCGATGTTTTTTGCTGTTCTGGTGTGACAACTCTTGTTTGATTCATTAATATAATGGTGGAAGGTACTGTTCTAAGTGTTCAACTAAACCTGGCCTAACTTAGCTTAACTGCACCTAACAATTTAACCTAACCTAACATTCAGTTGGGAAGTTGGGAAATGAAATCCGCATTTGAGTATGTGTTGAGTTTCTTCCATTGCGCTGGAAACAATCCTAGGTACAGCTCAAGGAACTTGACAATAATAACAGGGAGGAAATTTTGTAATTTATCAAACTGAAAATAATCAGAAAATACAGAAACAAGCTGGAGGCATATGCAAAGATTTGGTTAGGTTTTTCTGCTACGTAAAGTGTACATTTACCAGTAAATAAATCAAACAGTACTTATTTTTTGTTTCCGCTGGATTAATCGTGATTTCGGACTATTCAGGCACCCTTCACACCATATAGCCGGGATAATCGGGCTATCTCTGCATTTTACATAAGATTCCTTCCTTCCTTTCTCTTCTGTCTTTACTTCCTTCATTCTTTCCTCTTCCTTCTGCCTATGGACAATTTACACTCTCCCTTCTGTCTATCTTTCCTTCATTCTTATCTTTTCTTCTGCCTATGGGTGACTCTAAGTGACAAGTCAAATGGTTTTCTGTATACCAGGAAACCATTTACTATGCTGGGTGGTAACCATATAACCAAATTATAGAGCCTGGTGGTTAACTGGGCAATTAAGGTGCTCCAAAGAGTCTATGCAGGTTTCTATCTATGGGGTGGTTGGGGTTTATTGCTCATGTAAAGCTGCTCAGGGATGAGTGAAGCTGGTTACTCTCATCTTAAATGTCAGGACCAACTTGCTAGCCCCAGGCTCGTATGCTCCTCGTGGGGCAACACAGGATTAGATGATGATGATGATGATGAAATAAATTTGTCATCAAAATCTCTGAGATTGGATTTGAGATGATAGAAAAAAGCATCCCTGGAATCTCAACAGGTTAATTAGCCCACTCAGGTAGTGGAAACCATCATCGCCTCATGATGTAGTGTTGCCTAGTACTTCCTTCACTTCTATCATTCTTTTTCTGTGCCTGCCCTCCTCACTTTTTATTTCTCCCATTTTTTCTGCCATTTTTACTGCTCTTCTTTTATTTTCAGGTGGCATTACAATGAATGAAAAGTGTAATGGTTTCCTGTAAGCCACGAAACCATTTACGAGGTGCGATAAAAAAGTTCCGAGATTGTTCCAGTTGCGAACGAAGAGCGTTGCACGGTCATGCACACACATCAGGGGCGAGTAGTAACCTCCATGAGTTCGTATGCCGCGTGGCATCATGCTGTCGACATCGGGACCTATGTTACATGCGTTTTTTTAATCATGTGCACGTGCTTATTTGCGATTTTGCTATTGATCTCAAACTTTAGCAGAAAGCAAACAACAAATTCATGTCAAACTCAAGAAATCGGCAACAGAGACCCTTGAAATGCTTCAGCAGGCCTACGGCAATGAAGCAATGAGCTGGGCAAGGCGTTTTGAGTGGCATTCGCATTTCAAGAGAGGCAGAACGTCACTGGAGATGGTGGGTCACCCTGACCTCTCGTCATCTTCGAATGATGTTCTGCCCCTCTTGAGGTGCAAGTGTCACTGAAAACACCTCGCCTGGTTCATTGCTTCACTGCCGTAGGCCTGCTGAAGCATTTCAAGGGTCTCCATTGCCGATTTCCCGATTCTGACACAGAATTTGATGTTTGCTCTCAGCTCAGGTTTGAAGTCCATAGTGAGACTCCAAATGAGCAGGTGCAAGTGGTCATGAAAACGTGTGTAACACAGGTCCCAATGTTGACAGCGCAATGCCATGCACCATAGTGACTTATGAAAGTCACTGCTTGCCCCTGCTGCATGTAAATGACTGTGCTGCACTCCATTCATTTGCAGCAGGAACAGTCTTGGAACTTTTTTATCACACCTCATACAACGTTGGGTGGTAGCCACATAACCAACCTATAAGTATTCCCTACGGGTCAACAAGTGGTTTGACAGTAGGTTAGTGCCCCTCCCCGTAAAACAACTACCAGTAACCCAAAGACAAACGGCTACTCCTTATGGGATTAACCCCTACACAGCGGGGTTGTCGGAGGTTTTCCGTGCCATTCCCGTGGGGATATTTGCGCTCCAACTGACTTTTTAAAAATATTTGCCAAAAATCAGTTATTAGTCCTAGAATATTATAATTACATATGCATATGGCACATGCCTTCAACTTTCTCCTGGGATGTTTTTTTTTAGCACTCGTCGACTACCATAGGACTTGTGGAGACTTCTGAAGTTGGGTAACTAAGTCTCCACTTTACACTTCCCGACATCCCCTAATCTGAATACCACTGCCAGATATTATCACTAGAAACACTAAACAATGATTTCCAAGTAGTTTGGAATCCATACTAAAAAAAAAAAAAACACTGTGAAAGCAATGTAAAATACGAGCAAGTACGAGCCTCCCACTCCCGCTAATTCGCCACTGGTGTTCTGTCATTTCTACTCATATACATATTCACACTTTATTATTTCTAGTACTTTATTACACTTGTATATATCTACAGTCCTTTACCGCTTCCCAGACGATGTTTAGTAGGGGTAAAGGTCACAGGGCCTTTTATAATAGGCGGAAAAGCGGCAAAAATGGACGGGCATCATTTCACAGAGAAGGACGAGAGCGAACTGGCTGTATCTTGGTAGCACAGAGTTGAAAATGTCAGCTGCTAATGTATATGCTAAGAAATAGGTCATAGGAAATCTAGACAATACATATAAATTAGGTAGTTCCAGGGGAATATAAATATCACTCAGGCTTCTCCCTTCCTTTCTTATATACATTTATATTACGAGAGTAGCTCATACGGCATATTTCATGGGAAAGAAAAGCAGGCGAAATTAGCGAACGAATGCAGGTTGGATGTTGCTAAGTGATAATTAGCCAATTCCAGGTGTATGGCACTATCAATTACCTTACTTTATATATACAGTAGGCGCGGAAAGTGTTGACGCCATCTTAAAAAAAGAAAACATTCTTGTGGTTAGAAAGGAGAAACAAATAAATTAACACTCACCACTGAATTTAGTATTTACTGGCATTCCCCTTCACCTTTATTATCTTCTTAAGGCGTCTGGGGAG
>JAGKTI010001796.1:0-51890 GCA_018397915.1 Birgus latro
ATCGCATACAGTGTGGTCTGTTAATAGCACTCCTCTAGGAAACTACGTAGCTGTATCTATTGTGTTGTGGGGACGGCTCAATCTGCTGGTGTGGACCTAAGCGAGGCAGTGGGAGAAGGAAATGAATAAGGAATGCAGAGTGGACATTAATAACGGCGACTTGAGCGGTAAACATGAGAAATTGCTGAGCGGAGTGCTAAGAGACGCGGTGTGTGTATTATTGCGCTGAATGCCTTGTGGTTGAGGTGCACGCTGTTGTGAATATATTTGTTGTTATGTGTCTACCATCGTTGTGCAAGGAGGTGTAACAGAATTGATAGCTCTGAGGCCGTACAGAACAGAACAATAATTTTTCGTTGTTCTTTTCTCATTTCTGTCTCTCTGTACCATCTACCTACCTGTCTATCTATTTATTTGTCTATTTATAATTGTCTTTCTCCAGATATATCTTTACCTAACTGTCTACGGTATCTGCCTATTTACTTCTTTATCTCTATCTACTCTCTCTATCCATCTAACTTGTAACTAACTATCTATATCCAGTCTCATCATGGTGTCATCTTGGCTACGAGACGAGCTAATAGACTGGGGCACCGGACTACTAGCCTATGCAGCCCTCACCGTCGTAGCAGTCCCCTTGCTAGTCCCCCTGCTTCGGTGGCGTCACAAGGTAAGCGCGGAAGACGAGCAGGTGATGCGGAGTGTGGAGAGAGTTGAAATAAACGTGTGTGTACCCTTTTCACCTTAACTTGGCCCAGATTTTTGTCTTTTTGCTGCTTATTTCAGATAGCTCATTAACAGACTGACAGTGCTACGACTCCACATCCTTTCCATAGTACTTCTTCGTGACTAGCATCATATTTCATTTTTAACCTATTCAACTCAGCATTGAAGATGGAGGGATGACAATTTTAGGCCAAGTTAGAGAGAGAGAGAGAGAGAGAAACTTTCCAAAATTGAACTAATGCATAGCGGAATAATCGAACCATCTGAAACACGCACTGGTAGGGATGGGGGTTTTATTGTACTTCGCTAGTTGTAAATTTTCTTCAAACGGAACTGGGAAGATAGTTGTTTCTCCGACTGTACCCGACCCAACCCAACCGCACGCTACCCGACCCGACCCGACCCTTCCCTTCCCTTCCCTTCCCTTCCCTTCCCTTCCCTTCCCTACCCAACTGTCCTGGGAGTGAAGAAATTAAGTTTTGTTTTTTAATTCTTGTCCTTTTATTACCAGGTATGGCTCATTAACCAGATCCCCG
The DNA here is from genome assembly GCA_018397915.1 of Birgus latro. Taxonomy (NCBI): domain Eukaryota; kingdom Metazoa; phylum Arthropoda; class Malacostraca; order Decapoda; family Coenobitidae; genus Birgus; species Birgus latro. Next base: position 1,263 of record JAGKTI010001796.1, read on the forward strand.
GCCCCAAGCCCTTACCTGTCCTGGGCAATGCACTGGATATCAACGTAGAGCCGTGGAGTAAGTTATGTGATTGATCTTTCTAGTGTGTAGGATCAGGCTGGTGGTGGTGGTGGTGGTGGTGGTGGAAATGGTGTGATAGTGATGGAGGTGGTGGTGGTGGTGGTGGTGATGGAGGTGGTAGTGGTGGTGGTGATGATTGTAAATTATTATTATTACTGGTATTATTATTATGAGAGAGGGGGGGGGGGTGAGCTGGGAGCAGGGCAGTGAAATGGCGGGGGACAAAACGACATGGAGGCGATTTGTTTGTGGCCACCCCGTGCGGGATTGAGGCGTCTGGCAATAGATAGATATAGATAGATTATAGAGGATACAGGACCGTATCACTATGGAAGGGACTACTCAGCATGTCTACATTATTGGTTTAATTTTGAAGACTCACTTTAGCTTCTCCAGCACGAGATTTCCTTCATAACCAGAGTAAAAATTTCATCTCCAGGTGGCAGCACTCAGTTCACTATAACTTGGCGTAAAATTGGCACCTATCCATACTGAATATTGAGTATAGCAAGAGATTAAGACAAGAATATGGTGTTAGTCAAGAAGAAGTGCTGTGGAAAAAAAACGTACTGTACATCTGTAGCCTTGTCCTATTACTGACTTGAGCTACCGGAAGTAAACTACAAGGGACGAAAATCTACACCAAGTTAATGTGATTGAACTGTAGAGTAAGAGACGTCGTTGTGCTGAAAGGATTATGATTGTTTGTGTGTTCTTATTAGTAGTGTGGTGCCTTTTCAGACTGAAGATTTTTTTTTTATTCTTGGTGCCACTGAGCGATTTTTTAATTCATTTTCGGAGAGTTGTCATCACTTACGTTTGTGATGTGTGTGCGCGCGCGCGCGAAGTCATTATAGCCCTTTCAGTCTTAAAGTCGTTAAAGTGGTTTCAGTTAAATGGGTAAAGAAATTAGTTCCATCTTCCAGGACTGTTCCAAATGACCACGTATTGGTCTAGCATATGGAGGGAATTGAATTTATTTAGGTGGTTAAAGTGGTGGAATTTGTTGAAATAATTAAAAAAAAATTTGCTACTTTCCAGGACTGTTCCAGACCATCATAGGGCGGTCCAGCATATGGAGTAAACACACACCTATTATACGGGTGTGGGTGGGTTTCGTCCCTGTGGTACAATTGTTAAAGTGTCATCAGGCAGAGGTATGCATTTTTACTGTTGTGTATTTACTTGGGTTGGCCATGTAGGGAGGCTGGAGATTGAGAGACTGACTAGAAGAGTGCACTGAGTGAGATGGAGTGGGAGAGGAGGAGGGGGAGTCTAAGTATGGAGTGACAGAGGTAGAGGGGGGAGACCAAGGATGAGGTGGAGTGAAAGAGGAGGAGGAGAAGGGAGAATGAGATATAATGAGGAGAAGGATGAAGTGGAGAGATATAATGAGAGAGGGGGTTGTGAGTTGGAGGGAGGGCAACCAAATGGTATAGGGTAGGGTGACATGGAGGTGATTTGTTTGTGGCCACCCCATACAAGATTTAGGCCTCAAGTTATAGATAGATAGAGAGCCTTCACTCAGACCTGACAGAGATATCTAACCCATTCTAACTCAGTTGATAGCCAAGTGTTTGTCATATAGAAGTGTTAATTTGATTAGTAACCAAGGAGATTCATTTCTACCTTGTAATGAAGGCTCATTGAATTTCATGCAACCATGAGTTAGTACTGAGTTGTAGGAGTGACCCAGTTCCCTCAAACAAAACAAATTGACTGTACTTGTTGTTGTTGCTGTTGTTTTGCATTACAGAAAGTTTCCATTATTTTGCTCCCCTCCCAACCCATTGAAGTTGATGATGTCTGTTTAGTTTATTTGTGCATCTTCCAGGCAGATTTACTCAACTTCAGAAAGGCCTTTCATACTGAAGGGGTTAATGAAGGTCGTATCTAACCCCACCATTTAAGAAAACCTTGTCTGGTCTAAAAAAAAATTGTTTAAATGTAGTATTTTTTAAAAATCAGATTGAAGGGGTTAAACAGTTGCAGAGAGAAGTTATACCTGTACAGACCAGTGCCTTTTTAGATTAAAATGTTCTTACACACAATAGACATGAGGACAGGGGAGGAGGAGGCTTTAACCACTGTAATTGTCATCTTCCTTAGCCCCCTCCCTTTGGGTTTTGATAAATTTTGTTACAGTACTTTTTAAGGAAAATATTTTCAATGGCAAGATGTGCATATACAGTACTGTCCTGTATTTGTATACAGAGTGAATGCACCTTAGCGTACGTGAAGGATGGTCCCACTGAAGCTGTTTCTTACCTGTGGTTGACAGGTCTACTTGGCAAGACAGATTAATATTTAGCAGTAGCAAGAACAGCCATAAATATTTTCAATCCCTGCCTTGATAATACCCCAGGATGTCATTCATTAGTCTGTTACCCTCTGAGGCAATCAAAGGAAATGTTTGCTAGTAGGCAACACCCTAACACATTCTCTTAGTTGGTGATTTTTGTACCTTGTGCATTCCTTGTACTATGACAATTTTTTAGACCCTAGGAAAGATAGAGATGAAATCAGTTAATATGGCAAGCTGGGATGACACAAGTCAAATTACATAGGTACAGTATGTGGGAAATGATATTTGATTCATTATGCAATCCTGTGTTGCCCCATGAGGAGCGTAGGAGCTCGGAGCTAGGCAAGTTGGTCCCTGACATTTAAGATGAGAATGACCATCCTCACTCATCCCTGACTGGCATTACATGAGTAACAAACCACAACCATCCCTTGGATATACACCTGCCCAGGCTTAATCCAATTGGAGCGCCTTAATTACCCACCAAACCACCAGGCACCGCAATTTGATTATATGATTACCATCCAGCAGAGTAAATGGTTTCCTGGTGTACAGGAAACCATTTAGCTTATCAGTCAATGTAGAGTCACCCGTAGACAGAAGGAAGAGGAAAGAATGAATAAAAGAGCATATTGTGGGATAGCATTCATGGTTATCTTACTTTTCATTCATCATTTATGTGTGCCACTACAGGTGATCTTGGGCAGCCAGCGCCATCTAGTAAAGAGCCAAGAATACACCTTTTTACAACCCTGGCTGGGTACAGGCCTCCTCACATCCACTGGTGTGTTACCTGTCTCACTTACCCTTCAGTGATACATTAATACATTCAATATGATTATATCTTTGTGAAATGATTCTTGCAATGAGGACTTCAGTCATCATTGGTCCATCTTCCAAAAGAATTTTTTAAAAATAGATATTGTATATTATTTGTTACTGACTTCCTCATACTGTACTATGTATCCTCATCCTACCAGCCCAGTGATATGGATTAAATATTTAGGCAGTGCTACTTGCTGTGCTGTAATGAATGTTTTCAGCACTATAACTGCTTTCATATCTATTAGTGGCAGTCACCAGATAATTTTACATTACATGGAAAATAACTTTTAGACTGATAGTGCTGGAAACTGTCTCATTAAATACCTTCCATACAGTTTAATTTGTTGGTAAAGGCTCCAACATGCCTGCATGTGTCAGCCTTGGTCACCTGATAGTGGCTTTCCATGCTTCATGATCTCCAGCCATACTATTCAGTCCACCCTCCCCTGATCAAACAACGTGATTTCATCCCAAGCCTGTTTTTAGTCTGCCTCTAACAACTTTACCTGCAACATTCACACCTTGCACTTTTCACACTCATTTGTCATCCTTCATCCTCCTTACATGTCATGACCATCTCAGTCTTCCTTTTCTCATTCATCACATCACTGCTACATTCAAATCCTATCCTTCCCCTCGACTGTTCATTCACAGTCCTAACCCCCCCCCAGACATGTCATTCAAGGACACACTGTACATCCATCTGATCATTCTCCTATCTGTATTTTTAGCATATAAATATCCTCCTCCTTTTCTGCCCAAGTCTCACCAGTGTAGAACATTGCATACCAAACTCATGCTGCATATAAGGACCCCTTAGCACAGAGGGGGAGCCCTCTCATTGTCCGGAAGGGCAACAACTCCCTGAATTTCTTTCAACCACTCCTTAACATAGTCACCAGCCCCACCTTCAGCACATATCATGTGCCCCAAATATAAAATAAAAATCACACACACACTAAACAGGCTTTTCCACAAACTTAATCGTTTTTGACTCGTCTCCTTCTGTATGCTGTAGTTTACATATCACAAACTCAAAGTCAGAATTATTTTGCAGCCCACCTCTAATATCACTACATATTTTATGCACACAATTATTACAAACACTGCACAAAATGGATGTATTTCCCACATCCTTGTGGCAAACTGTGCTTGACCATACTCCTGCTGTGACAGCATCACCACCTGTCCTAGATATCATCACTTTTGTTTTATCCACATTTACTCTTAGACTCTTGTTTCCCATTCCATCTTTCATTTCATTTTATTTTTGAAAGCTCCAACATGCTTGCATGCATTGGCTTTGGTCACCTAATGGCAGCTGTCCATGCTGCTCAATCTCTAGCAGCCTTCCTATTCAGTCTTTCATCCCTGAGGTCATGCCCAATGACCTCATTCCAAGTCTTTTTCAGTCTGCCTCTCGTAACCCAACCCCTAACGTTAACACTTCTCACTTTCTGCAACCAATTATCATCCTCTATCCTCTCCACATGCCCAGACCACCTCAGTCTACCTCTCCTCATCACAACACTAAGACACTCGGTTCATCTTACCTTTCAGCTCGTTCATCATAAACCTAGCATCCCCAGTCCTCAAACTCAGGGATGCACTGCATTTCCATCTAATCATTGTCATTTCTTTACATTTGAGCCTGCGATTATCCTCTTCCTTTACTGCCCAACTCTCGCCACCATATTCAGTCACTCACTGACAACACACATCTGCATGTGCAGCCTCCTGATATCCACCCTTCTGAATCCCACCTCCCTCGTGAGGACAGGGTCCACCTGACCAGGCTGAGATGTGGGCATCATCCAGCCCTCTGAAGTTATCAGAAGAGGCTGGATGTTTCCATTGCTGATGCCTGTCCTTATGCAACACAGCACCCGATACTATTAAGCACATTATGGAAAACTGCATTGCACACATCTCCCCCCCCCCCTTTTTTTTTTTTTTTTTTTTTTTAATGCAAGGAGCCAGCAGATTGTGTTTGGCCCTTGGCCTTTGATTGACTCTGCTACTGTGAGTGAGATGATAAGCAGGGTGTGGATGGGGAGGGCAGCAGGTATGTCTGGGTTGACTGCCGAAATGTTGAAGGCCTCAGGAGATATTGGGGTGAAGTTAGTCACTGACCTGATAAATATGATTATATATGAGTGTGTTGTCCCAGATGATTGGCTGAAGAGTGTAATTGTAAATGTGTACAAAGGGAAGAGTGATGCCCTGGAAAGAGGAAATTATAGAGGTATAAAGCTCTTAGATCTGATAATGAAAGTAATGGAGAGAGTTCTAGAAGGTATGATTAGAGAAAGAGTGAATATTGATGAGATGCAGTTTGGGTTTATGCCAGGCAGGGAGACCACTGATGCCATATTCATTGTTCGACAGCTTCAGGAAAAATATATTGGAAAGAAAAGGGAACTGTATTTTGTTTTTGTTGATTTGGAAAAGGCCTTTGACAGAGTCCCTAGAGAGGTGGTGAAGTGGGCAGTGAGAAAGCTTGGGTTGGAAGAGTGGCTGGTTAAGGTGGTTATGGCCGTGTACTGTACGTGGGTGCTCGCACCCAGGTAAGAGTGAATGGAGATTTGATTGAAGAGTTTTCCGTGAATGTTGGTGTGCATCAGGGGTCAGTTTTGAGTCCCTTGTTGTTTATCATGGTACTTGAAGCCTTCTCACGTGACTTCAGAGATGGACTCCCGTGGGAGATGTATGTTGATGATTTGGTGTTGATTGCAGAGAATGAAAAGGAGGCTGAGGAAATATTTAGGAAGTGGAAAGATGGTATGGGGCAGAAGGGCTTAAGGGTAAATGCAGATAAAACAAAAGTGATGATATCTAGGGTTGGTGGTGGTACAGTCAAAGAAGAGGGAGAGTGGCCATGTGCAATTCGCCACAAAGGTGTGGGAAGTAATTCCATCTTGTGCAGTGTTTGTGATAAATGGGTGCACAAGAGATGTAGTGGTATTAGTGGCAGACTGTGAGATAATGCTGATTTCATGTGTGTGGCGTGTCGGGGAGAGCAGGTGGAGATTGTCAGGTGTGAAAGGATTGAACTTGCTGGCAAGTCTCTTGAGTGTGTGGAAGAGTTTTGTGATTTGGGAGACATGTTATGTGCTGGAGGTGGAGCTGGAGCTAGCTCGGTTGCTAGGGTGAGAAGTGGTTGGAAGAAGTTCAGGGAGCTGTTGCCTCTCCTGACATTGAGAGGTCTCTCCCTACGTGCTAAGGGGTCTTTGTATGCAGCATGTGGTAGGAGTGTGATGCTGTATGGTAGTGAGACCTGGGCAGTAAAGGAAGAGGATATTCGCAAGCTCAAATGTACAGAAATGACAATGATTAGAGAGTTGGACAGAAAAGGGATGAGAGTTTGTTGCTAGACAGGTGCTATGTGCCCATCTTAGAGGTGGAGGGATGCAAGCAGACAGGTCAGAGGAACAGTGACCGTTGGAGTAGCGATAGAAAAGAGATAAAGATGCAACAGTGCGGTGAAGAGACAGAGGTTGAAGGGAGCCAATAAGAGGAGAGTTCATGAGATGAAAAGCCTTTGACTCCATCCTATTGAGAAGAGCTGTATGTGCGGAGCCTCCCCATACATGAGAGTTATACTCCGCACAGGGGCACCAACAACACAACATACACTCCTTGAGAGCTCTGTGGGAAAGCCCGGTCTCGGCCGTGACCTTCTTTAGGGACTTGGTGCTGTTTGACCAGATTGCCTAGGGAACAACTATTACTACTACTACTGCACTCCTAACACATGCCATATACAAAGATCCCTTAGCAAGGAGAGAGAGCCCTCTCAATGTCAGGAGAGGCAACAGCTCCCTAAACTTCTTCCAACCACTCCTCACTCTAGCCACAGAGCTAGCTCCAGCCCCACCTGCAGCACATAACATGTCTCCCAAATAACAAAACTCTTCCACACACTCAAGATACTCACTAGCAAGTTCAGTCCTTTCACACCTGACAGTCTCCACATGCTCTCCCCGACACACTACACACGTGAAATCAGTTTTATTCCGCAGTCTACCTCTAACACCACTACGTCTCTTATGCACCCACATATCATGCACACTGCACAAGATGGAATTACTTCCCATGCCTTTGTGGCATATCTCTCCCTCTTCTTTGACAGTAACACGATCAGCCCAAGATACCATCACTTTTGTTTTATCTGCATTTACTCATAAACCCTTGTGCTATATACCATCTCTCCACTTCCTAAATATTTCCTCTGCCTCCCTTTCATTCTCTGCAGTCAACTCCAAGTCATCAGTAAACAACATCTCCCAGGGGAGTCCATTTCAGAAGTCAAATGAGAGGGCTTCAAGTACCATCATAAACAGGAAGGGGCTCAAGACTGTCCACTGATGCACACCAACATACACAGAAAACTCGCCATTCATATCTCCATTCACCCTTACCTGGGTGCGAGCACCCGCATACATGGCCATTACCACACTAACCATCCACTCATTGATTCAAAGCTTTCTTATTTTGCACTCACCACCTCTCTAGGGACTCTGTAAAAGGCCTTCTCAAATCAACAACAAAGTACCATTCCCTTTTCTTTCCTATACAGTATATTTTTCCTGAAGCTGTTGAACATTGAATATGGCATAAGTGGTCCCTTTGCCTGGCATAAACCCAAAGTGCATCTCATCAGTATTCACTCTTTCTCTAATCATACCATCTAGAACTCTCTCCATTACCATCATTATCTGGTTCAAAAGGTTTATGCCTCTATGATTTCCTCTTTCCAGGGCATCGCCCTTTCCCTTGTACACATTTACGATTACACTCTTCAGCCAGTCATCTGGAACAACACACTCATATATAATTGTATTTATCAAGTCAGTGACTAACCCCACTCCTATATCTCCTGAGGCTTTCAGCATTTCAGAAGCCAACCCAGATACACCTGCTGCCTTCCCCACTTACATCCTGCCTATTGCCCTGCTCACAGAGGCAGTGTCAATCAAAGACCAAGGGCCAAACACTGGATCTGCTGGCTCCAGACCTTCCCTGTCAAAGTCAAACTCCTCATACAACAACCAGTTGTAACGCTGTCTCCAGGCGTCTTTAGTATCCTCGCTGTTCACCACTACCTTTTCTTCATCATTCTTCACACACTGCTCACCTGTGATATCCCAATTCTCCCTCTTCATCTGATTTGCCACCTGAAATATCATATTCTTCCTTTCCACACTACACTATTTAGATTATCAAGTAAAAGCCTGTGAGACTCAGACCTTGCCCTGTAAACTTTTTTTTTTTTTTTTTTAGCCCTATGCTTGGCAGCCAAGAATTCTTCTTTGTTGCTAGCCTTTTTCCATTCCTGGAAAAGCCTTCTTTTTCTCCTTAACTGCAGCTTCAACCCCCGCATCCCACCACCGAGTTACTTTATGTTTTGGGGTGTCCCGTGTTCATCGACACACCGAATCAGTAACCCTCAAGAGGTTGTTCGTGAGGGCTCTGTATTGTTCATTAACACTTCTGTCACTGTCTCCCTGTTCAGCCACCACTCTATTTATCTCCCAGTAGAAGGCATCCCATACTGCTTGGTTTTTCAACTTCCATATTTTCCTCCTAGGTGCATAGGTCCTCTATTTCATCACCTGCTCCTTAAGCACCATGCCATATATCAGTAACTTGTGTTGCTGCATACACTCCTTGCTCCCTATAACTTTAACAACCCTCACTAACCTCCTATCAGCCCTCCTGACCAGGAAATAGTCTATCTGGCTGCTTTTCCCCCCAGTCTCATATGTAATCAACCCACTCTTTTCCTAAAATGTGTGTTGCACACAATCATTTTCATTGTCTCCCCAAACTCGAGTATCCTTTCCCCTTCCTCATTTCTGCTTAAGCACCATGTCGCATATCAATAACTTGTGTTGCTTCACACACTCCTTACTCCCTATAACTTTAACATCCCTCGCTAACCTCCCATCAGCCCTCCTGACCAGGAAATAGTCTTTTTGGTTGCTATTTCCCCCAGACTCATATGTAATCAACCTACTCTCTCCTTTCCTAAAGTGAGTGTTGCACACAGTCATGTTCATTGCCTCCTCAGACTCAAGTATCCTTTCCATTTCTTAAGTTTCCTCCACCACCCTCACATACTTCACCGTCGACACAAAGTCATCAGCATACAGCACCTACTGAGGGGTCTGGTTTGAAGTTCGTGTGAGAGAGCTACAAGCATCATTACAAACAGTAAATGGTTGATTCACATTATTAACTATGCCGTAATTGTTTTCTTGTTCATTATTATCATCATCATCATCACCATCATTTGTTATTGTCATAATTACTGATGCCTAAATTACACTTTCCAGGGAACCCCCCTGACAGTAGATGGCCATAGGAAAATTACCTACAGACACTCATTCTATCATGCATGTCATTTCCACTTTCAGTCTCTCTTGTGAATGCATTGTTCCACTTTCTTCTTTCATATCACATATAGTATTCTTCTTCCAACATTATCTTCAGTCTTACTTTAAAATCCTTCTTTGAAACCATCTGTGTGTACATTATTCATGTCTGTATTTCCTCAATGAATTTCTCTTCACTCGTTCCAGTGGTTAGAATGTCTCATTTCGAGTAATGGTATTGCATAGGCATAGTCCCCAAAAGTTGACGAGGTTTTCTGATCGTTCAATGGCAGCAAGGCAAGTAGACTGGGCTTCTACCCTTAAATGTGATGGGCTCTGGAAATCTAGTCTTGGGCCTCTGCATATGAAAGGAAGAACTAATTGACTGACACCAATCATTTCAATTTTCCCTCAGGCAGTAAATGGCATGCCCGGCGGAAGCTGCTGACCCCGGCCTTCCACTTCAAGATCCTGGAGGGGTTTCTAGAGGTGTTCAACCAGCAGAGTGCCAAGATGGTGGCACGGCTGAGGCATGCTGCTGGACGACGACCACTCAATATATTCCCTTTCGTTACACTCTGTACCCTCGACATCATCTGTGGTGAGCACTCTCCCGTCCTTTTTTTTTTTTTTTTTAGCCAATTTCAGACTAATTTTTTTTTTTCTAACTTTTCGTTACTCTGCTCCTGTGACATTTGTTTTTAGCTTGCTGATGTTTTTTTTTTTTTTTTTTTTTTTTTCGTTTTCCCATAGCTATTGTCAGACTGTTTTCTTTATCTTATAAAACCTCACTCACAGTGTGTACTCTTAACATTATCTATGGTCAGTGTGTTTTCATTTTGTTTCATTTAATTTCTTGTATAAAAGCTCCAACATTCTTGCAATCATCAGCCTTGACCACCTAATGGCTCCACTCTATGCTGCTTCATCTCCAGCAGGCTCTCTACTCAGTCCTTTATCCTTGATATCACATTGTATGACCTCATTCCAAGTCATGACTTATTAATGCATACAATATGCTGACCTCTTTTAGCTTATTCTTGCTGTCACTTGATTATTGTAATCCCCGTACGAAGTACATTTCGTACAAGTAAGAAGGAATGTCGCCTCCCGTGCATTATTTTATATATATTTTTATGGTAAATGCTTAGACGAAGTTGCGTCCATTGTGCCACTTCTCCATGCCTTCTCTCGTGCTGCACAGGCATCTGGCAGCACTCATGACTGGATTGTCACACAGCCATATTGCAGATCTTCCGCCTATCAGAATTCTTTTATTCCCCGAACTGCATCTCTCTGGAATTTGCTTCCGCAGAGTTGTTTCCCTCCAAACTTCAACCCACAGTTGTTCAAGTCCAACTGTTACAGATATTTCATGAATGGAGGACACCAGTAATCTGGTGTATGTGTTTTTTTTTTTTTTTAATTCATTTGTTTTTCCCTCCTCTGTTCTGCTATTAAAAAAAAAAAAAAAGGCTTCATTTACACTTTCAGTACCATGGAGATCTCTTAAGGAGATAGGCTGGAAAAATAAAACATTTTAATGATGGATTATTGTTGTTGTTGTTATTTATGATTATGATGATAATGATGGTTATATTTCTAGTATCACACTGTGTGTATGGTATGTAATCAGTTAAAACCTTAACACGGTACTGTACTGTGCCTGTACATCTGGAGAAGTTGAATGCTGGTGTATTGTCATAGTTATTGTAAGCATTGGTAGTTACTGTAATCAATTATTGTTCTCAGCTAGGTGTGTTAATATGCTATCATGTGGTGTGTGGTACTGTCAGGTATAATGCAATACAGTAATGTAAACTGTGTCCACAGAGACAGCCATGGGTATCAACATCAACGCTCAAGACAACAGTGAATCAGAGTATGTGAGGGCAGTCAAGAGGTAAGTACACCCAGGATATGTACAGTATTTACAAAACTCTTGGTACTGTGAAATAGACATTTATTGCAGTTAGTTTTGTTATATATTCTTATCCTTAACTCCACTACTTTCCTCTCTCCTCTCAACCCCAAGGATCAGTGCCTCAGTCTGTCATTGTGTCTGTGGATAGTTCCCATAGATTGACAGATATAGAGATACATTTTCTTCAGAAGATCAGATCAGTATTAAGCCCAGTACAGTACTATGGATTTCCCGTGCATTCTTAGTCCTTACGTTACATCTTGATCTTATCTCATCCTGTCTTTAGATGGGAATAAAGGTGATTGATGATGGTGGTGGTGATGGGAAGGAGGAGTAAGAATAGTATTATGATGTATAATGATGATGATGATATCCCCCTTTATCCATTTTACTGGCATCAAGAATGAGCACCTTAGTTCGTCATCGTCAAGTGCGCCCGTGGCTGCACCCCAACACTCTCTATAATCTGCTGGGTTCAGGCAGAGAAGAGCAAGCCTGTTTAGACACACTGCACACCTTCTCATACCACGCCATACAAACACGACGCAAGCTGTGGCAGACCAGGAATGCACAAGGAAAGGTTGAGGATGAGGGGATTGGTGAGTATGGTTAGTGACTGATGTGTTTGTGGTAATTGAGTGACAAAGTGGTGTTCCTCAGCCTTACAGATCAGCCACTGTTCAGGACTTGCAAACCACTTTTGGTCAGTACACTGTGATGTTTTCCATTCCTCTCCTCAGGTCAAAAGCAGCGTCTGGCTTTCCTCGACCTGCTGCTAGAAGCGTCTGCAGGAGGTGCTGGGCTGAGTAACGAGGACATAAGGGAGGAGGTAGACACGTTTATGTTTGAAGGACATGACACCACTGCCTCTGCCGTCAACTGGACACTGTATCTCCTTGGCTGTAATCCAGAAATACAGGTGAAATCAGAGCCTTATCACGTCAGTTGGTCTGGATTCTCAACTGAATATAATCTTGTGGAAGTAGGTTGTTAATGCCTGTGGACCGGTAATACAAATACAGACAGTGGTAAATTAAGTCCAGTGGCACATATGTACACTAGCATAAATATGTATATTAGCAGCAAATAAGGGAGACAGACAGTATGCAAAATTGTGCTTGCAACACGCACAAATGAAAATGTTGAGATGAATGAGTAGGGTCTCACTGAATGATAGAACTGAAAATTGTGTGCCATAAGATAGATTTGGCATAAAATAAAGTATGCTAACTGGTAGTTTGAGATGGTTTGAACATCCTTCAAGAAGAGGAGAGGGGGATTTGTTGAGGAGGGTTTGAGGTATGAATGTGGCAGTAAAAAAAGCCCAAGAGGCAGATCAAGGATGCTGTCTGGTGGGGTCTTGCATATCGACCTTCAAGAGGGGGCATTAAGGAGGTAAATGGCTCAGGTTTGCGACATGTTGAAATCTGCTATCAAGTGAAAAGATCTACACACGCTAGTGTTGTCTGTGGTCTCTAAATGTAAGAGTAATGTAAATAGCATATGATCACATGGCTTCATTGTAACTGTTGGGGTTTAAGTTTGAGTTTACACAGCCAAGCTATTGTAGCTGTTGTTATTCTTGCTGTTGTCTGGACTGGAAAACCATCCATTTCAGCCTGGCACTTCCACAGATCATATTTGGAGGTTATGTTGAGGTATTGTCTGGGCTGTCAAAGTGATGTGCATCAGATAAGTGTGCTGTGGTGTGAGGGGGCTTCATTGCTGACTTGCTGTTTGAAATCATCATAAATCATTGGAAATAATAATAATTCCTAAACAAGAGGAAGTGGCAGAACTGCCTTCTCACCTCTCACCCTCCCCTGCCTCTCCCACAGGCACGAGTGCATGAGGAACTGGACTCCATATTCAGTGCTTCGGACCGTTCCGCAGCAATGGCTGACCTGCGGGAGATGAAGTACACAGAGAATTGCATCAAGGAGGCTCTTAGGCTCTTCCCTTCTGTACCTCTCCTAGGCCGGGAACTGAAGGAGGAGGTAATCATAGGTTTGTAGAAATTGTTGTTTGTGTAGCAGCATGTACAGGTACTTATAATTTATAGTAATGTCATAGTAACAGTCCATACGAGGTCCACTGAAGGACTGGGTCTTCATTTCAAATAGAAGATAGTAGCAGAAACCAGAAACATCTTCTCCATGCTCACAAGGTACATATGGGAAATGAGCGTAAGTAATGATAGTGCCCCATGTGAAAATTAAAGTGTTGGAATAGGAGGGTTTGTGTGTATATTCTCATGATATCATCCGTATAAACAGACAGGTTGCAAACATATAGAATAATATGGAAAGAAATTCTATCAGCACTCACTTTAAAAGACTGTTCGAGCTTGGGTTTCAAACGCTGAACAGAGGGTAGATGTATAGCCACCACACCACTGCAACTCCTATGTACTGTACTGTATATCAGACAGGATGAACCTTTTAATTGATCTGAAAATGTTTTCAGATGGAAGATAAATGGAACTACCATAATACTGCAGACATATTCACAAACTGCTGCAGACTAGGTTGAAGTAGAAATGTCTAATAGACAGCACCAGTTGAACATAAGAATGAGTAAGGGAATGCTCCATAAATGATATTATTACTATACTGTACATAGAACATCCTCAGTGAAAGGTGCTCTATAGGATATATCTTTCTCTCACTCTCAGTGCAGTGATAGACCTCAGCACAACTTTATCATGGCTTTACCTATACTTCATCTCATTCTCCTTTCGTGCATGTATTCTCCAGTTCTGTGCCATTTTGCATGTAGTTTCCTTGTCTTTCTCTTATCTACTTCAGAGTTGTTTTGCCATTTTCCCTTTCTAAGGTACCCTTGACAAAACCACCACAGATGTAATTACTTTTACTTATGACATGGTTTTGTGACTGATTCTGAGCTGTAAATCATGGTACCAATGGTATAGTTTTAAGATTATGCAGTAGGTAGTGTTGTTGATAGTTCTCCCACTTTCATACTATAAGTATCTCTTTCCATCTTCATTCTCCCCCCCCCCCACCCACCCCACCCCTGACCACCTCCCGGCCCCCACAAGGGGGCCCATGCCTGTAACTTGGCCAACACCATATTCTGGCGGGCAATTAGTATTCGGCTTCCGAATGCTTTTCTTTCATTTTTTAATGCATTATTACTGTAAAGCTGATTTCCCACTTTGTCCCAGTTTACAGCAACAGTTATGTGTAAATCATCATCATCATCATCCGGACCTCCCTCCCACCCCAGGGCAGGGTGAGGAGCAGCAACGTCCAGACAGCCCAAACTTGCCCAATCCAATGGGCCACGCTTCCATCACAAGCCCCCAGAATCCTGGCTCTATCAGATACACCAAAAACATTCACCACATTTTGTAGCTTCACATAAATGTATTTACCTAATTGTATTTACCTAATTGTGATATATAGGAAATGAGCTACGCTCGTGAGGTCCCGTCTCTGTTTCTCAATAAGTCAAATTTTGCCTTAAACTCATTTAAGTTTTTAGACTGGACGATCTCTTTGTCCAGGCTATTCCACAGGTCTATACATCTATACGGAAAACTATATTTCTTGATGTCCGAGCAGCTTGGCTTCTTTAGTTTCATTCCGTGTCCTCTTGTTGCTCTCTCATCCCACACAAACAGATTTTCTCTGTCAGTTTTATCTACTCCTATCATGGTCCTGAACACTGCAATCATGTCACCCCTCTTTCTCCTTTCCTCTAAGGAGGGCAAATCCAGCCTTTCCAGCCTCTCTCTGTATGGCAGATCTGCCAGACTAGGGACCATCTTGGTTGCTGTTCTTTGTATTCTCTCAATCTTGGTTATATCTTTCTTTTTGTGTGGGGACCACACTACTGCTGCATATTCTAACCTGGGCCGGATCATGGCCACTATCAATTTTTTCATCATCTCCTCATCCATGTAATGAAATGCCACTCTTATATTGGTCAAGAGTTTATATGTCTCTCTCACTATCTTATTTATGTGCTTTTCAGGTGACAAACTATCCTGGACCAGCACTCCCAAATCTTTCTCTTCTCTCACTTTTCTAATTGGTTCATTACCCATCAAATAATTCAATGATGGCCTCTTGGTACTTTTACCCATTTCCAATATTTTACATTTTTTTGCGTTGAATTTCATTTCCCACATCCGGCTCCAATCATATATCCTATCCAGATCCTCCTGTAGCATTTTACAGTCCTCTTCAACCTCTGCCTTTCTCAAGATCTTTGCATCATCAGCAAACAGGCTTGCGTAGCTGTTCACTCCATCTACCATATCATTTACATAAATCAAGAACATTACTGGTGCGAACACCGAGCCCTGTGGGACACCACTTGTTACTTCCCTCCATCCAGATGTCGTGTCCTTTATTACTGTCCTCATTTGTCTGTCACTCAAAAAGTCTCTCATCCATTCCAGGAGGCTTCCCTTCAGTCCTCCTATATGCTCTAATTTCCATAATAGTCTCTTGTGGGGTACTTTGTCGAAGGCCTTCTCCAGATCTAAGTACACACAATCCACCCAACCGTCTCTCTCCTGTAGCACGTCGATCGCCCTTGAGTAGAAGCTCAACAATTTGGAAACACATGACATTCCACTTATGAATCCAAACTGACTTTCAATCAAAATATTCATCTCTTCCAGATATTTTATCCATCTATCTTTCAGGATTCTCTCACACAATTTCGCAACCATGCTGGTTAGGGACACTGGTCTATAATTCAGGGGTTCTTCCTTGTTTCCTCCCTTATAGATTGGCACCACATTTGCCCTCTTCCATTCCCGAGGCACTTTTCCCTCTTCCAAGAAGCACACAATTAAATTGTGAATCTTATCCGCCAGTTGTTCTCTGCATTCCTTCAGTACCCAATTAGAGATTCCATCCGGTCCTGGGGCCTTCCTTACATCTTGAGCTCCCAGTAATTTATACACTTCCTGCACTTCCACTTTTATATCTTTTATCACTACATTTCTAATCACTCCCTCTCCTTCCACAAACTCCCTTTCCTTAGTGAAAACCGATTGGAAACATTTGTTCATTACTTCAGCTTGCATTACTGCATCCTTGTAGACCTCTCCTTCTACTTTCAGTTTGGTGATTCCTTCCCTTTGCTTCAATTTGCCATTAACAAATCTATAAAACAATTTGGGTTCATCCTTACATTTGTCAATTATACCTTTTTCAAAGTTCCTTTCTTCCTCTCTACGTATTCTTGCATATTCATTTCTAGTTCTTTTATATTCTTCCTTTGTTCTGATATTACCTCTCTTTCTCCATTTGCTCCATGCCATGTCCCTCTCTTTTTTCGCTATTATACACCTTCTATTAAACCACACCTTTTTCCTGTTTTCTTTCCCACTTACTCTTGGCACATATTTTTCCACTCCCAAATTGTAGAGGTCTAAAAAGATATCCCACTTCCTCTGTATCTCTCTTGTTTCCCTGAATTTTCTCCAGTCCGCATTTTCAAAAAATTTTCTCAATTCTGCAAAGTTTGTTTTCCCAAAGTTGTATCTTCCTTGCCTATAAAGCTCATCTCTTGGCACCACGTTCCCTATTATCATCTGGAACTCAGTGACCACATGATCACTCTTTCCTATAGGACACAGATAATTTAATGATTCAATTACATCAGGTTCTTTGGATAGTAGCAAATCTAATCTTGCTGGTGTGTCATCACCTCTGAATCGTGTCTCTTCTTTAACCCACTGTGTCATTACATTATTCATTGCTATATTTAAAAATTTAGTGCCCCACGAATCTTCGCTGCCTCCCGAGTCCCATTCCTCCCAGTTCACCTCTTTACAATTAAAGTCACCCATTAGGATTATATTGTTGCTTTTCTCGATCACTTTCTGTAGATAACTAACCATGTCTGACAACATCTCCTGGTATTCATCGTCATTCCATGCTCTTGTCTTAGGGGGAACATATACCACTGCCATATCTCTCTTACCATTCTCCCCAGTTTCTAATTTCAAGTTTATGCCTTCGGCCCTGCCCTCTGCCATTTCCACAGTATCTACGTTTATACTGTCCTTCACTGCTATCATCACTCCTCCTCCCATTTTTTCTTTTCTGTCTCTTCTCCACAATTTGTATTTCCCACCTCCCATATGAATATCAATATCTTCTTTCAATTTAGTCTCTACAAAGCACATAACATCAGGTTCGTGTGCCCTCAGAAAATCATTGATTTCTAATCTCACCGATATTAGTCCATCAATGTTTGTGTACGCCACTTTCAAACTTTTTTCATCGTTTTTTATATTCTCGTCTCTCCTTCCTTCCGTCGGTACCACTTTCTCAATTTCTGGTCCATAACTCTCCAATAGAACTCTGTCTTCTCTTTCTCCGTTCGTTGTTCGTTTTTTATCTTTGCTTCCTTTACTAACTCCTTTAATTTAGCTCTTTCCTCTTCATTTGCATCTTTCCTAATCCAAACATTTTTAAACCCCTCTTTCTCTGACAATTTCCATGTTCTACTTATGATTTCATTCACTATTACTTGGGACTTAAACTTTACTTTCAAGGGCCTTGCCCCACCATCCTCGTACTTTCCTAACCTAAACACTTCTTCAATCTCTTCTTGGGCTTCATTGTTTCCTTCCATAATCACTGATATTATTTCTTTAGCCTTGCTCAGTTCCTCTCTCTCTCTTTCAGATCTTACTGTCATTCGTTTTTCTTTTATTCCTGAAATTATCACACATGTTTTCTTGTCTGCTACATCCCTGACCAAAGATTCTCTACTTCTTATTACCCTAACCACTTCCTTCTCCACTTTTTCCTTACTTTGTTGTTCTATGATTTCCTTCAAATTTACATTTCCTTCCTCCTGTATTTTCTTCCACCCCTTATGTTGCTCCTTGATTTCCTGAATATGCTCATCTTGCCTCCTCGATTTTGATTCGTATTCATCTAGTTTACTTTTTATTCTGTCCCTTTCTTCTTCCAACCTCTTATTCTCCCTCTTCAGCTGTTTTATTTCATTTGATGCGGATTCGTTATTCGCCTTTAATTCTGTAACTTCTTTTTCTTGTTCCTCACTACGTGTGCTAACTTTTTCCAGCCTATTCTGTAGGACTTTGATCTCTCTCTCTTGCTCTATGGTCCGTTCCTGCAGCTGCTTAATTACTTCCCATACCTTTTTTAACTCCTGGACATTCCTCTCCGCTGTTTTCTCTACTCCTGCTACTCTTGTTTCTTGCAGCTTATCACTTCCTTTGCCTACATTTAGCTCGGAGAAGCCCACAAATTCCCCCTCGTCAGTTGTAAACAATCTTCCGTCTCTCTCCGCCATGATACAACCATATGGAAACTTTCTTTTTCACTTGTCTTGTATTTTTAGGGCCGAAATTTGCGTTTTTTTAAAACTAATATCCGACGGGACCACCACTCACGCATTCAACCACATAATCACAATAGGCTATCTCCTTTTCGCTGCTAGTTCTGCGATTATTTCCCCTCGATCCAGGAGCAGCTCCGTTTCTTTCCCTCTACGACCCGTGTGTGTGTGTGTATCCCATGTATCCCATAGATTTGTAGTATTTTAGAATAAACCTTTTACTTACAATGAAGACTGCCTGTATTTCCTGTTACAGATGATGTGTTTTCACATGACAGAACTGGGCCACTCTCACAGCTTAAATACATTACAGTTCTGTGTTGTAATATCATGAAATTTGGTATGCCTTAGTAAGGAGGTAGGAATGAGTCCTCTTGGTAATCACAGTAATCACCTCTCTAATCTGACTACACTTGGTCAGCAACTGAACTGAAAGGGGTTAGGAAGCATTGACAGGCAAGAACAAATGTGCTATAGTGTTTTGGCCTTCTCCAGACAACTACCGCATCCCGGCTGGCACAACCATAGCCATCATGGTGTACAGCATTCATCGTGACCCTGAACAGTTCCCAAATCCCAGTGTGTATGACCCAGACCGCTTTCTACCGGAGAATGTAGCACGCCGGCACCCATATGCATACATCCCTTTCAGTGCCGGACCCAGGAATTGTATTGGTGAGTGACTGGGGGAAGGGGAATGTGGACTTGTTTATTGTCCTCCCATTCTCATGCTCATTTTCCTTGTTTCCGGAACTTACATCACCTCATCATTAGTAGTAGTAGTTGTTCTCCAGGCAGGGTTGACTGAACAGCCCCGAGTCCCTAAGGAAGGCCACAGCCGAGACCAGGCTTTCCCACAGAGCTCTCGAGGAATGTATGTTGTGTTGTTGGCACAGGCAGTTGTGTGCAATGCAGTCTTCCAAAACCTTTGATAACTCAAGAGGCCTGAATGATGCCCACATCTCAGCCTGGCTAGGTGGATCGTGTCCTCATGAGGGAAGTAGGATGCAGAAGGTTGGATATCAGGAGACCATGCATGCAGCTGTGTGTTGTCTTTAGCAACTGAATGGAATGGCAAGTAATTTGAGCATGGATATGCTTCTAGAAGCTGGTTTGAGGTAGATGAGGGGGGGGGGAGAGATGACAGTATTTGTGCACAATATCATGTGCTGGGTGTTTTTTTGATGTTCCTTGGTGTGTGTGGATGTGCTGCCATGTAGTGTGGTGGATGATGTGGGTTTGTGGAGGCTGTGGCAAGAATTTGTGTGCCTCTCATGTCTAGATGATCCTTGACTTTGAGGACTGGTTTTTTGGTGTAGGTGGTATGTAGGTGTAGTAGCTGTGCAGCCTGTGATTATTTTTAGGACCTTGTTCTGTATGGTCTGTAGGGTGTTGTGGTGTGTTTTAGTGAGGTTAGAAGCTCAGGCAGGCCTTGCATAATTCATTGCTGAACATATATATTGTTTGTATACTGTGGTGGTGGTTTCTTTGTTGTGTCTGAATGTTGTATGGGCAAGCAAGTGACCCTAGGACATTGAGTCTTGGTGTTAATTTATTTTTAATGTTTGTGATGCTTTATTTAAATGACATTGATGTATTATATGTTATACCAAGGATTTTGTGTGTGTGTGTGTGGTAGGGGGGGGTGTTGTTTATGGTGAGGTGGAATGTGACTATGTTCTGTCCAGTTTGTAAGAAGAGTTACTGTAGATCTGGCTGGGGCTGTATTGAATCTGTTTGTGGTGAACCCATTCGTGTAGTGTATTGAGGTTAGGGTGGAGGATGTGTGTGGCCGTGTTTGTGTTTTGGGGTGTACGTGTAAGTGTTATGTCATCTGCATAGGAGGCTATGTGTACCTGTGGTGTGTTGGGTGTGGGTATGTCATGCATGTATGGGTTAAAGAGTGTAGGGGACAAAACAGATCCTTGAAGGATGCTGTTTGTGAAGTTTCTGATGTTCCGTGACTGACTGGCAAATGTTACATGTGCACATCTGCCTGCTGAGTAGTTTGCCAGCCATCTTTTTGTGTTACTGTGCATGTTTGTGTTGAAAATTTTGTTTGTGAAGTTATGGCTGGTGATGGCACCGAAAGCTTTGCTAATGTCTAGTGTGACTAGGAGTGTTCTGTGTGGTGGCCTAGCTGAATTGATGCCATCAAAAACTCTTTGTGTAAGGTCTGTACGAAGAGTGTTTGTGGAGTGTAGTGGCCTAAAACCATGTTATGATGGGGCTGGGGGGGAAGTGAGGTGTTACTAATTGTAATACTAGTCGTTCAGTGACTTTGGAGAGGGTGCAGAGGAGTGTGATTGGGTGATGTGAGTAAGGCAACATGGGGTCTTTGTTGGGTTTTGGGATAGTGATGATCATGCCATGCTTCCAGGTGATGGGTATTATGTTGTGTGAGTAGCTGTAGTTTGATATGTTGGTGAGTGCTTGTATGCCTTGTGGTCCAAGATGTTTTAAGGTGTATGTTGCTCATTATGTTGTCTGGGCCACAAGCAGATGAATGCTTAACCCGCCCCATCCCCCCAACATACGATGCACGTCACAACTTTTTTTCACGTTGAGACCCACCGACGTGCATCGTACGTCAGTCAATTGCAAGGCCCATCATTTGCACATTTTTCAAGATTCGCGGGTGATTTTTGGTAGGCATATGTGGGAGACCTTCTCCTACCCCCAGCCAGGTGGCAACACTGCCTGACCCTGTTCAATCCCCCCCCCTCCCCTTGGGGGAGGCACCATTTTCTCGCAACTAACCTGTTAGCAGTGACCTGGCCAGTAAAGACACGTAGCACCACGGTCTCTCTGACGACGAAATTCAAGGCAAAAGTGATTCCTGATGTGGAGGACAAAGATTATTTGGCACCAGAGTTAGTAACGAACTGAAGTAATGAGGAGGTAACATCGCCAAGGCAAGTGCAATATAATGCTGAGTTTGGTGAGGGAACAACGCTTATATTGCCTATGTTATTCTGTGAAAAGGAATATACTCTTGTACTACATATAAATTTGTACCAAATAAATGATTATCTATGAGTATGTGTGGTTTTGGTTAAGTTTCCCTCACATAGGGAGCATCTTTTATGGAGCGCGACATAAAAAACGGTAGCCAGGTGAGGGATCTCTCACCTCTTTAGGATATTTTTCACCTCAGGTAAGTGCTTTCTCACTGAATTTTTGATGTTTCTCACCAAAAGTGGATGTTTGAGCCAAAAAAAGACAAGTTGAAAATCGGTCAGGTTCTGGGGGTGGGGTGGGTAAAAAAGCGGTTGGGATGGGGCAGGATAAGGTTGCTAATGATGTGCTTTGTCTGGTTGTAAGTGACAGGTGCGAAGTCTGGGTCTGTGGGGAACTGTCTCTTGCGTTGGATGACACGTCAGTCGTCGTGATGGGGATTTAGATGACTGATGTGTGGAAAGTGATTGATGAGAATGTTTGCTTGTTGTTTGTTTGAGGGTGTGGTGTCTGTTGTTGTGATGGCAGCATGTAAATGTGTATTGTTGCTGTTGGAGAGTGTGATGCTGTTTAGTGTTTTGTAGAGTTTGCTGGTGTTTGTTTTGTGATCAAGTACTGTATTTGGAGATAATTATTCCAACTTATTGTTTGCTGCTCTGATATTTTATTTTTTATTTCAGTGTTGAGTGCTTGTATTTGTTGTACGGCGTCATGTATATGGGGTGTTGTGGAGTGTTGCAGTGTGTCACGTTGACTGATGAGGCCTTCAGTTTCTAGTGTGAAGTTGGGACTGTGTCTCTGTTGCCTCTAGGGATGTGTCTTTTGTTTGCATTTGAATAATTGTATTGAAAGTGTGCACAGGGGTGTTGATGTTTGTTATGGGTGTACAGTTTAATGCTTCAAAGTGTTGTTCTGTTTCAGTTGTGAAGGCCTCCCAGTTGGCTTTCTTAAAATTAGTGTGTGTGTCGGGGGGGGGGCAGCTGGGGTGATTCTGGTTTTGGTAGTGATGATGATCGGGAGGTGGTCAGAGCCAAGGGTTTTGACCTCTCTCCAGGATGTTGTAGAGGCAAGGTTTGGGGAGCAAAAGATGATGTCAGGGGATGATGGGAGGAAGAGGGCTTGGTTTGGGATATGGGTATGTTGATGGAGATTGTTGAGGATGAAAAAATTATGTTTGGGATTGTAGCACCAGCCCTCTGTCTGTGTCAGGGTGTTGACATGCCATGCCGACACCTTGAGTTGAAATCACCACCCAGGATGATGTTTGGTATGTTAGTGATGTATTTGAGAAGAATAATTGTGTGGTACTGTGGGGGATGACTGGAGGGGAATGTTATTTATTGGTGATTGTTATGTGTGATTTGTTGCCGGAACATATTTTAACTGATCGTATTTCTGTTGTGGTGTCATGTAGGGGGAGAAATGATTTTGTGTGTGCACTAGTATCTGAAAAGTTGATGGACTGGTGTACGTACTAGAGTGATGAGTCCACCACCAACAGCATCAGCTCTCGTCATTAGTTGGCAAATTTGGTCAGGATGATGATGATGACATTGTTGATGAAAGTATAGTTGACAGTGTAGTCAGTGATGATGGTGGTTAAGAGAGTGCAGTTGCTGATCATGTTAAAACTGTTTTTGTCAATAATGATGATAAACCAACATAAATATCTGTCAGCTACAACTTAAAACTGTTTTTGGCAATAATGATGATAAACCAACATAAATATCTGTCTGCTACAACTCCATTGCTCATTCATCCACCTGTCTCACACCTCTCTCAACAGGTCAGAAATTTGCGCTGCTAGAGGAGAAGATATTAGTGAGCAGTGTGTTAAGAGCATACAGGGTCGAGAGCATAACACGCCGGGAGGACCTCAGGGTGCTGGGTGAACTGGTGCTGCGGCCTGAGGATGGCAACATACTCAGGCTCATTCCCAGGGTATAGGTAGAGTCCGTATATTTTGTTCTCATTAAGTAACACCCTACATTCCATAATTTTCCTTTACTCCAAGGATGGCAGCATAGTCAGTCTCATTCCCAAGGTGCAGGTGGGGTCATAGTACTTTATCTTCTCCCTGCATAGTAACAACTTTTCAGTCTCATAGGTCCCCCATAACTCTTTCTGTACAGTGATGCCATGTTAATTTAATCCTTGCAGCCTCCAGCAAGTTTTATTCAGGTCTGTCAAACATATTTCATTATTCCTTCCAGGAGATGGAGTTCACCAACAGAATGTAATGTTATCCAAGTTGACCACCATGAAATTGTATCTTAATCTGACTGCAGATATACATTATAATCCAGTTTCCAGCATTCCTCATGTGTATCACACCTTCCCCTCTCCCCATGGTTTATTATAAACTGGAATTCCATTTATCCTTATCTTTGTACAAATGTTTCTTGGCATTTGGATAATCAGACACTTCTCTTTAACAAACTGTACCCACACTGTTCATGTGCCAGCAGTTGGAAGTAACAGGCAAGCATGAACCTGTTACAAAATATGCATGGATACTTGTACTACATTAAACAGAACTGTAGAGATACTGTAGTTTGGATAAAATTATGGTAACTATATTGTACTAAAGACTGTGACAAGTATTCTGGATAGTTATCTGTATAATTAACCTTTTAGAGCAGTGTAAATTATTCTTCATAAACTGTAGCTCAGCATGATATATATATGCCGTACAGTGGGTGGTTGTTTTACACCGGTAATAGAGAGGTAAGGTCCCTTTGTAAACAAACTCCACATTAACAGTTCCTTAAGATAATGTTGTTACATGGCTCATGAGGGAAGTCCTCTAAAAATATTTAAGAAGTCCTTATTATGGCCATATGGAAGCTGTACCACTATCAGTTACTTGCATCAGCACACACTGATTATCATATTGAAGATTGACTGTAGAAGGAAAATGGTACTGTAATAACAGGGGAACTTAAACTCACCTTGACACAGTAGGAGAGATGACTAATGATGCATTTTTTTAGTACTGTACTTGAGGTTTAAGCCGAGCTTCAGTCTGACTTAGGGCTCAGCAGCCCCACAAAAACACTCTCTGACCTCCGATCAGCTGAATGCTATTAACACTTCTCAGTTGACACTGCTGTATATACATGCAATGTTCATTTCTAAAATGCATCCTTAGTTACTTCTAGTGGGTTTGTGCATCATCATCAGTCATTGCAAGTTACATATTCATAGCATAATCTGAAAGAAATGTGAAAATGGCACTTCAGTAGGAAAGAGAGAGAGAGAGAGAGCCTGCTGGACAGTCATAGGGTGTGGGTGTGCATGTATGCTTCATGACCTTGTCTGGCCATCACTGTAACATTATGCTTTTACAACAATAAACATTCAGTCAGTCAGTTAGCCAGCCTACCCAGCCATGTGGCCTGCTCCGTCTTAGCCCAGCATAAGCACATCACTGCCTGGGTATTTTGAATGTTGAAGGTGGTGATTTGGGATTTGTATCCACAATCTTCCCACATAAGCCATAGAATGGGCAGCATAAAAGGCAGAAGGGTAGAGATTGAGGTGATGTGTACAGGTTGGTAAACGTAAAGCAAGGGCTTACTGTAATTTAATTTTTTAAGATAAAGAATCCATCCATATATCACTTCTATTTTTAAGTAAGATATGTAACACGATGCAGTATATCTGGAGTTCGAAGGTAGAAATCTGCAGTAATGTAAAAGTACAGTATTTAATTCTTTGATGACCAGTAGGGTTAGCTTTATTAGAATTCATTTACTTAAGTCAAAAATAAAACTACCACAAGACATGTGTCAGGAGTTATGAAAGGAATAACTGTTTATAACTCACTGACTCCTTAGGATATCTTTCAACTGAATAATCACAGGCATTAGCCAGAATAAAATACCATGGTAATACTGGGGTTAAATAACTTCCATGTTTTCTGAAAAGAGGAGCCCATACTATCTTACTTTCTGTTTCTGCAGTAGCTGTGTTACTTTACACAAAAAGTAAACTTCAGTAAAACCTGATTAATAGAATTTCACCCTATCCTAAGGTTGGGAAAAGGTCAAGATGATCACATATTCTTGATTAGAATGGCTATTTTGGAATGTATAGTCTGAGAGTCTACATACATATTATGGTATTCATTTTCATTCTTGTATTGTATACAGTAGGGAGACATTGAGAAAAGAAGAAAAAGAAGGATTAAAACAATGTCTCCATATATGAGCACACTAAAGCAAGTTTGTTTAGATGGATGTGTAATGCCATACTTAGGGACAAAACATCTTTACAGGCTTAAGAGGATGTATGGGAGTGTGTTACAGTTGTTAGGTGATGCATACAGGTTGGCTTTGGTGGTTAGGGTGTGTGAAGGGAATGTTGAAAAAGTAATTAGGTGAACTTTTACACGATCTTACATGGAAGGCACAGCTTCTGTAGGTGGACTTCAGAAAACGTGAAATGAAGTCCCGAGAAAGCTATTTGACGTTAAGGAATAGGATAGGAATGTAAGAAACCAGACTGAAGAGCAGAAATTGGGTGAAGATGTCCGACTCATAGAAATAAGAAAAACCCTTTTAAAGAAAGTATGTGTATATGTGTATGTACAGTATATAGGGGATAAGGATTACAGTATGTACAGTTCAGTGTGAGAGGCAAGATTGGTTTTGTCCATGTATGTATAGTATTCTAAGGCATTTCATCAGTTTCTAAAAAGTCTATCTAATAGCTAGATGAATGTTGTCATTTGATATATGATAAACATTTTTCTGATAATAATCAGCCCATTAGTAAAGCTGTTTTTTCAAATGATCTACATCAGTAATGAAAGTTAAAAAAAAAACTATGTATTGACAGCTGTTATCATATACTCATGAGCACTGCAGTAATTGCTGCAGTAACTGAGGGCATTCTTTTCTGTACAGTACTGTATTGTATTGTGGAGCACAGTATTATGTACTCTGTAAAGCTAACATTATCACCTTGAGGCACTTGGTAATATACTGTACTCACAAGTTAAATAAGACAGTCTAAAAATGAAAAGCATATCACCATCATCATCATCATCCGGACCTCCATTCCCACCCTAGGGTGGGGTGAGAAGTAGCAGCGTCCAGACAGCCCAGATTTGCCCAATTCAGTGGGCCACACTTCCTTTCACTCATCATTCAAGCCCTCAGAATCCTGGCTCCGTCTGATAGGCCAAAAGGTTGCACCATATACTGTAGCTTCACTTATACCTAATCAATAGAGTCATTCCAAATGCTGTCATGCTAAAAGGGGATGCCAAAAACCCTGGTCATGCACTTCACACAAAATTCATCCAGCTAGCTCGATCTCTTGTCAGTCCCTTAGCCTCACCAACTTCCATATCTCGCATCCTCACACTCTCATCTACCATATCTCTCCACTTTCTTCTTGGCCGACCTTGCCTCCTCCATCCTTAAAATTCACTCAGGTATGCATTTGTCACTACTCTGTTGTCATCCATTCTCTCCACATGACCATACCATCTCAGTACACTCTCTTCGATTCTGGTGTCCACAGACTTCTTCACTTTGCATCTTTCATGAAGCACATTATTCCGTATCCTGTCCACTCTCTGTACTCCAAATACATGCTTCAACAGTCCCATCTGCACTGCTCTTACTCTTGACTTTTCATTTTCATGCCACACCGCAGTCTCATACTCATATGTTAAAGTTGGCACTAACACTCTTTCATGTAAGCCTCGGGCAGTTGCAATATTCAAGCCTTTGTTTCTTATCAAGGCCTTCATAGCACCAGGTATTTTCCTTCCTTGTGTCACTCTACTTACCACTTCTTTTGCACATTTTCCTCTCTTTTTCTATCACTGTACCCAGGTATTTGAACTCCCACCAATTCCAGTCTCTCCTTTCACTGTAACATCACACTGGGAGTCACCTTCTCTCTCAGTAACCTTCACTTTACTCTTTTCTACATTTACTCTCAATGCACGATGCTCACAGACATCTACAAAACTCTGCACTAGCCTATCATGCTCTTGTCCGGTATTTGCAGGTATTACTGCATCACCAGCATACATAACCATAACATTAAAAAAATACACCCATACCATGTTAACCAGCACATCGATAACTGGCACTTCACCAGACTGAACACAAGAAATAGGGGAACATTCCCACCATCCGAACAGTTTGAATGTCTGTCGCCTCGCTAGCCTGACACCCCACCTCTCCCTAGGTTTGAAACGAGGCTCTCCTAGTCCTCCCGTGCTCCCTCCATCCCCTCTCATCCCCCCCTTCCCCTGTCCCTCCTCCATCCCCCACCATACTCAGCACTACCAGGCATGTCTCTCTTCCCATCCCACTGTCCTTCCCCATCCCTGGTTGTCTCCCTTTCCTCTTCCCACCCTCCCCCACCCCCACTTATCTCCTGTGTGTATGTGTGAGAGAGTGAGTGAGTGAGAGTGGTGAGTCAGTGAGTGAGTGAGACTAGGGAGGGGGGGCTAGTAGGACTGTTTTGCTTTCATGTCTCCTTCCCTGTCCCCCAACCCTCCCCCACCCCCACTTGTCTCCCTCCCCATCCCCCCACCCTCCCCCATCCCTGCTTGGCGTACTGCTAGCTGCCTGCCTGACTGTCATTATCAGTCACCCCCTGAAGCATCTCAACACCACACGTCCCACCACCCTACCTTCCTGCATGTGATGTTTGATGTGCCATTTTTTAGCAGTGTATTGTTTATGAGGATTATAACATTACCTATGGTGTTTCTGTCAGTCTATATTGACTGAGTATATGAGAGCTTGGGACTGTGCTGTAATGCATCTCTAGCTTTTCATCAGTATCTTATGGGGAAAATTGCTTCACTATCCGACATACTCACTGACTGAATACTCCCACTGGTACACAACACTGCCGGATATTGGGGTATGGGTGTATACATATCTTGAAGGAATTAATGAAGATCGTTTCTAGCTTCTTCAGTGTGAATGGTCTCCTACAATAAATGTAACTGTTTGGAAGTAATCATTTATCCTCCAAGCCTTAATTGCCCCATTGTGAGCATAGGGGCTTGGGGGATAGGCAGTTTAGTCCAGGCAGTACAGTAGCAGGATAGGAAAGTGACTGCATGGTGAGGGTTACAAGGGCTTTACATATTTACAGCATTATCCACATCAGTAATTTTAAGCATATATTTCTACCTGAAGTATTTGATGTACTAATCCATCAATCACACAATCCTTTATTGCCCTCATTAGCAGTGAAGGAGACCTCAGGTAGGTTACTCTGTTCTGACGTTAAGGTGAGTGACTGTTGCTTCCCACTGAGTGGCATTACATAAGCGGAAAAAAAAAAAAAAAAGCGATTTAGACTCACATGGGCCACATCCTACTGGAGCACTTTATCTCACAATACCACCAATTTGTTGGGCATATGGTTACCAGCCAACATATTAAATCATTTCATGCAATGCCAGAAACTATTTAGCTTGTCACTCAGTATTAAGTTGCTATAAAATAGCACAACTGTACATCAGGTGAGTAGATGGTGGATTCCCACACCTATTACAGTATGTACCATGTATAAATTGTACACTATTCTTCACATCAGCACAAGTACAATACCATGTCCGGACCTTCAATGACATTCTTAACGTAATATTTTACTGGAAACTAAAAAGTCATCCTTTCATTTTATTATAAAATTACCCACTTCCACAGTCTGACAAATCCTATGTCATGTTTATGATAATTATGTTGTAGTGTAACTAGTGTTAACCCCATCAACCCAGGGATGTCTGATATTTTCCTGTTGCTTTCTACAGATGATTTTGCTAAAAGGGATTTGGGTTACTGAAGGGATTAGATATAACTTTCAACCATTTAAATATGCAAGGTTTTCCCTAAGCTAAATGTACTCATCAGATGGTAGCAGAAACAAAATAAAATGATGTCCTTTGGGTGAAGGGGTTAAAACTGGCTGTGGCAACATACAGTGCTGTGAAGTTAAACAATGCAGAGAATATTACAAAAATAATCTTATATTTCACCAGTTCTGATGGAACTGGTTAAGTAGCAGTACACAGTACCTTCATATTTTATGATAATCTGAAGCATGTGTATCATGTTGGTGTATGCAGTACCTAGATAGTATAAGTAGTGTTGAGATTAGTTGATAACAGTAGAAATGATTTAGGAATTAGGTTTCATAGCAGTTACTAACAAACAGTTGTTATATACCAAAAAATTAACTTTTTAAAGTAGCAGTATTTTAAAAACAATGAAGTGTCTGAGTATCAAAACTCCAAAGCTGTATATTAATGACCAACTCCTAATGGGGATATTGGAGAAACATATTTTCTGTTTGTAAATATTGTTTGTAAACACTGTATAGTACTAACAAGAGTGTATAGTACTAACAAGAGCATTCAAAAGTGCAAACCTCCAGCATGGCAATCCTCCCTTTAACCTTTTTGTTCCTTTGATGGTCCTTCACAGCTGATTACTGTATGCCAAGTTTGGTACAATTCCAATCATTTCTCCTTAGTGATGCTAAGCAAAAAACAGACAGACCAAGCCAAAAACCTAACTTCCCTGGAGGTGATGGGGGAATCACATGACCTATATATCAAATTCACTCCTGTCACTGGAGAATTTAACACATAACATAGCACTCTTGATTAAACTCAGCCAATTCTTAACCCATATATTTCTTCCATGGACAATGGAAAAATGCAAAAAAGCAAAAAACTATGCAATTTTTATATTTTCCAATAAGATTACCTCATCTACAGTTCTCTTACTAAGGGTGTATGCTCAACCCCTTTTTCTTCTTATCAGCAACATATGGAATACAAAATCTCCATATAATCATTGTGTTCATTCTTATTGTGCTATCCAACATATGAACCTCTGAGTAGCCAACAGCTCTCCTCATTCCTCTCTCTCTTACTGGTGTCTTCTGCTTAATAATTTCATCCAGGAAAATATAGACATAAAAACAGTAATATCCAACTTGAAAAAAACAAAGTACTGTACTGTACAGTATAACAAGTCTCACCAAAGCCTTACAGTGAAAGTTTCTGTACTCTGCAACTCTCATTCTGAATATGGTTCATATTCTAAGAGGCTTTGGAGATTTATAACAGCTTGCCTTGAGTGATTTATTCTGCCTATTATATCTCATTAATCATACAGGCATTTGCCTTCTTACTGTAAAAGGCAAAGTATATGGTAGGATACTTACTGACAGAGTTAGGGAAATAACAGACAAATAAGTTGGAGACAGGGAGGTGTTAGGAAGGGAAGAGGTTGTGTAGATCAGATATTCATCTTTAGGTCTGTACTGGAAAAGCTTCTAGAGAAGGGAAAGTTGTTGTATGCAGCCTCCATGGATTTGGAGAAAGTATATAACTGAGTGGAAAGACAAGGAATGTGGAAAATATTAAGAATATATGGAGTAAATGGAAAGTTGTTGAATGTTGTGAAGTGTATGTATGAGGGTGCTAAGGCTGCAGTGCATGTGGATAGTGAACCTAGTGAATTTTTCTCTCTGAATGTTGGATTCAAACAGGGATGTGTTATGTCTCCATGGGTATTTATTCTATATATGGATGGGGTTATAAAAGAGGTACAAGGTAGAGCAGTGGATGTTGGAGTGGCCTTAATGAAAGAGGGTGGCATTTGGAAACTTCCTGTATTGTTGTTTGAAGATGATACCGTATTGTTAAGTGAAGACGAAGGGGAACTGCAAGGCATGGTGAATAAGCTTGAGAGAGTGTGTAAGAAACAGAATCTAAAGGTGAATATGGGGAGGAGTAAATTTATAGTCTTCAAGAGCAATGAAGTCACTGAATGTACATTGAGGTTGGATGATGAGGGAATGGAAAATGTGAGTGCATTTAAGTACTTGGGTAGTGCAATGAGTAAGGATGGAAGTTTGGAGGATGAAGTGCTTGAAAGGGTACAAGGAAGAATGGTTGCTGGTTCGTTGAAAGCAGTGATAAGAAATAGGGAAGTGAGCATGGAGGTAAAAAAGTCACTGTATAACAGTATTGTGATACCAACTCTAATGGATGGAAGTGAAGCTTGGACCTTGTTGGAGGGACACAAGAGAGAGCAGTGGAAATGAGTTATTTGAGAGGTGCATGTGCAGTTACTGCACATGGAGAGACAGACAAATGAGGAAGTGAAGAAGTGTTGTGATGTGGATGTGATAAAAATTAGCATTAGGAGAAATACACTGAGGTGGTTCGGCCATGTGGAGAGAATTAAGAGTGAGAGACTAACGAAGAATGTGTATGTAAGCAAGGTGGAGGGCTGGGGGGGGGGATGGAGTAGAAAGGTACCCTGTATATGATGCATCCTTAATATAGGGCAATGAATTCCCCGAGCTAGAACTTGATAGATCATTTAGCACAGCTAGGTGATGGGAGAGCTCTACCTCTCCTAGCAAGGCAGCTACTCAGGTGGGGTGCAAACTCTTGACCCTTGGTCACAAGTCAGGCACTTTACCACTGAGCCACCCTGCCCATGAGAGGTATATGAGAGACAGGGGTGTAGCAGTGGGGAGGGCAGTGAAATGGTGGGGGACGGGGCAACATGGAGGCGATTTGTTCATGGCTACCACTTACAGGATTGAGGCATCTGGAAACAGATAGATTTATAGATAGATATCTCATTATTATGTTTTAAGACACTGATGGAAATTATATTAGTATTGAAATGATATACATAACATATAGAACATTAATATGTAATAGGCAAAATAAACTGCTAAGGAAGAGGTGCTATGAATACTCCTATGTCGCTTAGAATATTAGGCTAAGTCTGCTTCTATTTCTTCTTCCTGGAGCCACTGACAGATGGGGCACCAGATAAGGAACTTGACTGACCCATCTTGTTGACATAGTAGAGCCCAAGCATTGAACACAGCAAGCTGAAAATATGGTACTGTGCAATATCATTGTCGTTGTCATCATATTTTACAAAGCCAATGCTTGCACATTCTGATGTTCATGGAATGACCAGAAATCATGAAGATACTTTTTTCATCCAAGCTCTACTTGCACCTACAGTACTGTCAAATACAGAGTAAAACTTACCAGACAGTGACTGAGACCCTGTGTACCATGCCGGCCGCTGAGCATGCCAGAATCATGCATAGAAGTACTTCAGGCAGCACACGAGCCTGGAACCCTTTCCCAAACATAATGTTTTCAAGATTACTCACTGCCTGTAAATATGTTAAGGAAAAACAAGTAATGTTTTGCTGCTTTTTCTATTACACTTTGATTTAATAAGATCCAGGAAAGCCTAATACAAAAATGTCATCAGTGATACTGTTGGTGCCTAACTGAGTGCATTCTCCAGGTTCTCTTACCCTTTTCACTACAATAGGTCTTGCCTACACTGAATAAAATAGTCTGGAAGAAGCAGAAATAGAATACAAAAAAGTCACGACAGTGAAGGGTGTTACCTCCACTATGACTGTTACTGTCATTTTTGTGGCCATAGGGTCACCTTGTAAACCCAGTGAACTGCAGGCTAAAGGTACCCTTCCTGCAGCCTGCCATTTTCCCTTTCATAGGATGGAATTAGATGAGGAATAGTTATACAGGTATAACTAGGCAGGATATCAGTTCCACAACATAAAGACATTCCTGTCACCCTTCACCTTGATGATGCTCCCCCCCCCCCCCCAGCAGTGGTTATGAAAGTATTTCTCATGATTATGAAAGACAATACTGTACAGGTATCAACAATGAGGAAAACATCAAAGACTGACATTATCATTACAATGAAGTACTGGTATGTGTATCCCCTATTTAATGGCTGGATATGTATAGATGTTTACGTGTATAGCATTGATGACCACATACAATATTTTAAAAGAACCCAATGAAAACCACCCTAAACTCCATTACCGTACTGATTTATATTTAATAATAAGCACTTCTCACATCAGTTTTATTTATTCTATGTTATTTCAGTACTGTTACATAACAATTCATACTTTTTTTCACTTGACATTTTCAGTAAACCGATTTTTACTAGTTACTGAACAGGTTACTCTTTTTTCACTTAATTGTTTCAATGCAAAGAAGTGTTTTCACTTTATTTTTTACTTCTGCCAAACAATTTTAATTAACTTACCAAGCTAGTAAAGGTGTTGCACTAAACACAATATATAGTTTTATGCTGTGCCATCATCTCTTCATGAGGTGCTCAAATTTGGGCCTGTTCAGAGAAGCTTTATTTGGTTGTAACACTCTGCAACCCGATTCCCCTCCCGATGTCAACCAGTGCCCCTTATATGAGACTGAATGGTTGACCCTTTGATCAATATTATAGTAAAGATATTATAGTATGCAAGGCAGTGTAAGGATACAGTCAGCATGAAGATGAAGAGCCATGATGCGATATATCCTGCGATGAGTGTCATGAGTCTGGTGGATCCCAACTGGTTCTTGTACACCTGGAGGGCCGAGAACACCAGGACGCAACACAGCACTGACAGCCCAAACGAGGCAGATGTGCTCACACCTGATGTGGTAAAAGCTGTTGGACAGACCTCACTTCCACAGTAATGTCATGCCTCTTATACTGATCCACAAAACTATCATTAATTTCTAACTCTTGCAACACTGTTCCTGAGTAGAATGTGTATGTATAGGTATGGCACTTTTTCACCAAGGATTTTTTATGCTATCAGAATTAATTCTTTAATTAAATAAAAGAATTTAATTTAGAAAAACAAACACTATGCAGTATAGAATAACTGTAATAATCTGTATACTGTTATCTGTAAAAGATGAGACTGTATGATCTTTGATGCAACAATGACTACTGAATATTGCTTACAGAGTTAAGTAACAATATAAAATACTGTACTATAGCTGATGCTTGACCTAATAGGCTAAGCACTTCTCAACATTAATGATGATATATTCTTGTGTCAACATAACCACAACATCCTTACAGTACCGTACCTTCAATCTCAGCCTTAAACATAATGCAGCTGCAAAAAAAGCTAAATGCATCTTTCAAGCAAATCAAGTTCAGTGCAAATGACGCATCCTTACAAGAAGGATCAGTGCATCACACCTTGCATGCTCTGGCAATATCCACACCCCTCTCACTCATTTGCAGTCTCAACCACATTATCACATCAGTCCAGCTTTAAAATACAGTAAGATCCTTTTATTCCACCCTCGATACAAACAACGCTCACTTAACTTCTGCTATGGATACAATCATGTACACATTTAACACCAATGTGGCTTTACTAAGTAAAATCCTGGGAATCAAGGACTTATGTCTAGGATATGTGCTGACAAAATGTTACAGTACTTTAATCCCTTATGCCAAGGATATCTCACTGTTTCATGAAAGTGTCTGGAATTAGCCAAAATACAATTACTGGAAGGGAAAAAAAAATAAAAGTTTACGTCTGGTATTCCCAAAGGGCTAAGGCGTTGCCCCTGGGCAGGGGACTTTTGGATTGGAGCGTGTAGCATTTTATGACCGGATGCCCTTCCTGATGTCTACCAATGACCCTTGGGTGGATTCGATCCTCCAACCCTTCAGTCAGAGTGGAGCGCTCTAACCCTCTAAGCCAAAATACAATTACTAAATGTAATAAATAACAGTGAAAAGTTTAACAAAGGCTAAATGATACACATGCTTCTTGATAATGGTTGAGGGAATTAGCACAATAAACACTAACAGTTTCTGAAACTCTGGGTGAAAACTGGTTTATGTATCAGTATGTATGGTAAATATGACACATACTCTGGTATTATGTACATCTGACTAGTAATGCACCTACTGGGGGTCAAAGAGGGGAAACTTAAAAACAACACTATTTTTGGTCAATTCCATTTCACACTGATGAGGGAGAATTTGAGGGAAGGAGTGATAAAAGTGAGGTTTCTTGAAGGTGGTTCAGTCACTGCCACCTTGGATGAAATCTGGGAATGAGTGTCAAGCCACTGATATACAGAACAACAGCTGTCCATGGTGAACAAAACTACTCTTGAATGTTTTTGTTCCAGCAATGGCAGTATTACTCTGGCCTATCTGCCAAATTATGGATGAAATAAGGGATCTTACTGTATCCAAAATGTAGCTCTTCTGCAACCCATTCAGGATTCAGGATTTTCAGTATTTAACATAACAGGTTCCTGCAATCAGCAAATGTACCGGTATTTATGTACGGGGGCATCATTTTCGTAAGAAAAAATATCAAATCAAGGGTTACTAATATACGATATACAATATTTAAAAATATCCTCTCTTCCAAATTTATTGAAGTGCTACTTTGTAAACTGGAAAAATTCATTACCATTCTGATGACTTGCTAAATCCCTGACTTACCATACATTTCATTGTTAAGTAAAGGATCTGCCAAGAATTGGTCACAGTCCTGACCATACTGAACATTCATACAGTTCTTGTGCAATTAACTTTTAACTATGGATCGACACATAATGTAAACACAGTAAACAACAAGTATACATATTCCGGTATGTATTAAGGGCAAGTGTACTTCATTAATAGTTCCGTATATCATAATGATTCCACTTCATCCAGTCTTCCACTTCCTTGAAAATGTACCCCAGTCACTCCAGGCTACTACACTCAAGATCAAAGTTCCATGTCCAGAACTGTGCACCATGACTGACCTAAAGCCTTGAAAATTTGCCTTCTGCCATTTGCCTGTGTATATATAACCAGACTTTAAATCCCAGAAGGGGTGACCACAAACAAACTGCCCCCATGTCACCCTGTTGTTCTCCACCATCAGGCTGCCATTTACAGTGTTTTTATAGTCATTCCAAGTTTCAAGGTGCTCAGACATTATGAAGACCCTGTTTAGCACTGAGGACTTCACAAAAATCCAGTGTTTGTTAAATCAGAAGGTACTGTATTGTGGACAATTAATACACATGAGGGACATGAATCCAACTAATCAGAACATGTGCAAGATTGTGTAAATCTGGAAAATGACACATGAATCACTGTTACAAGTCAGAATCAGAAATTATAATACATCTCAGTGTACACACATCACAGAAATCTCTCCCCCTGTGATGTAGTTCCAACAAACACAAATCCAACATCGTGAGGGCTGTGGTGGCAGGAAATGAAAGCTCTATCAGAAGTGTCTTGATCTCAGTGCTGTGACGATGAAATGAAAGAACTGTACCCATATGTTGGAAGTATTTACTGTGAAAATAGAACACTTTCACATTTGAACTTGCTTCAGGTACAGGCTTCCCTCACTTACAGGACTGTATTTTGCATGGCACAGGCAGCTTCATAACACCTCTTCCTTAGCAATTTGCATCTAATGACTTAACATATTTCGTGTACAGTTTGTTATTCGTTTTACTATCAACACATTCTGCATCAATTACAAGAGGATACTGAGGTGTAATCTGAGGAATAAACAGCTAAGGATGAGGCATTAAAATTCCCCCAAACCAACACAAGTACAACCCAAAGTCTAGGACCTGTACAGATACAATGGTACTGTACTTAAAAGTGGAACAATTGTGAGACACGGTTTTAGTTTATGGCTGATATGTTAAAAGCACAGTAAATAATTTGACTTTAAAAGCACCTTTATACTGTATGGAATTACAATGAAGTGCAAAATGGTACCAATTCAATAGCAATTTAATGATGAAAACTTTTAATAAGGACTACGTGTGTAAGGTTCCAAGTCAAGCTGACACCATTGTACAGTACATTCACAGTAAACAATTTTAGTTAAATGGGTACAGTTCTTCCATTTTATCAGTAATGTCATTATAGGTGGATGATTCACAAACTGTCAGTAAGCTGGGTGGAAAGGAAATCGGTGGCGGGCATTTAGTAATCAGCAGAAGGAAGCACTGTGCTCTGAATTCCAAATGCACTGGTACTTACGATATTCTGAGTTTCTATAACTGAGACCTGAAAAATGTTTATGATTAAAATTTATGCTTCAAATAAGGTAACTACCTATAATTTAGTATTGGAAAAAAAAAAAAAAAAAAAAAAGCACCTATAACCAGGCTAAAACTGATCTTAACAATGCAACAGTGTTATGCACTTGTTAGAAGAGAAAGATGAAACAGTGGCAAGATAAAAAGTACCTGCAGATGAGGGTGGCAACTAAAGAGCGTGGGGCTGGTTACCCCCTTCTTTTTACAGTACTTTACTGCTATGGGGATGTGGCAACTCCACCATGCATTAACTACGTAAATTATAGTTCAGCCATTTTATACTTGAAATGCAACAGGATGGGGTAGATATTACTTGGGTCCAGTCTGGGGCCTTCTTTTTTGGATTAATATCCCATATGGAATAAAAAAAGCTGTGCCCTGGATTTCCTTACCTCATGTTAATGCAGGAAACTGGGTTAAGATGATGATGATGATATAGCTAGTACAATTTTCCATGACTAAGATACAAGGTAGTGTGATATGTTACATGAAAGACGAAGGAAAAAATATACAGATGAAGGTGCTAGATGTATATAAGATGCTTAAAACGTTAGCATTTCTCTCACAATACCATGTTAATACAGTACAAAACTAACTGGAGTTCAAAATGCTACAGCAACTTGATGTCTGGATAGGAGTTATGATGGTACTGACTGGCATGTTAAGTGGTCAGAAATTACTGGGAAGCTGCTGGCTGTGGGGGATGGAGGTATGCATGGTGGATTCATCAATATTTAAAATTGTTCTTTCTTCTTATCCAGGGGTCACAAAGTGAAGAACTCAAGTGAGGAAAATGAAGAACTGGTGAATGGTGGGACTAAATGATCATTATTTCACCTACTTCCAAGGTAAGTAAATGGAATATGATAGGCTTTGGGTGGGATAAGGAGAGGTGGAAAAGGAGGGAAGTGGAGAGACAGGATATGGAGGGGATTGGAGAAAATGAGTGGAAAGGAACAAAGACGACCAAAGAGGAGGGAAATGGAAGGGATGGGAAATGAGGAAAGGGGAGGGGAAAGTAGGATAAGTGACTGGGTACGTCTGTATGCATTACATTTTAAAGTCCATAAGCAGTTTATAAAAACAAGTGATATACAGTACTGATATAAATGCCTGAGTACATGTGGTTTCAACCATGATCCTTCACTGCAAATCCTGGTTGCTTCATTATCAGCATTGGTGTGTTATGGTAAGA
Organism: Birgus latro; assembly: GCA_018397915.1. Lineage (NCBI taxonomy): Eukaryota > Metazoa > Arthropoda > Malacostraca > Decapoda > Coenobitidae > Birgus > Birgus latro. Next base: position 40,230 of record JAGKTI010001796.1, read on the forward strand.
GACGTACAATATTCCTACGCTGATGAACAGCTTTATAGTGAAAAAAAGCATTTAACTGAAAAACCTGCAAAACTGTCATTATAGTATTTATCAGAGGCATTGTTTTATTGATACTGTACTTTTTTTATGTCATGTTTACCCAGCAATGTGAGGCTTTTTAAATTTTATTATGCTAATGGATCCACAAGGTTTGTGGTTCATTATTATTCATTTGTCCTGTAATTTATTATTAACTCTATCCTGACCCATTCTCTAACTGTAATATTATATTAGTGAAGAAAATATGTAAGGATTGGGTAGCTTGGTGATGATTCTGCCAAAAATAGCCCCAGTTCAGAGGTTCGTAGGAGACAGCCAAGCATTGCTGAGCCGATGATGATGATGTGATGACACTGACAGGTGTGTAACAGTCCAACTTGACCTTATTAATGAACTGATTATCATGCTCTGTATGCAGCGTATCCATTATTTTTTTGGGGGGAAAAGAAATACAAAATTGCAGTCATTTACTGAATCGGCACTTTTAATTAAAAATATAATTATTATCACCACATATATCCATAAACACTTAATTATCTGAAATCTGGTAAAAATTTTGTGTTTAACTGAACTGTTAATAAAAAGTATGGATTTAAAGGAAAAAACCTGCTAAGGTTAACAAAGTGTTTTGCCCCTAGCTTGACAACTCATCTTGACAGACTTTTACTTTGTATAAATTTTGATTTAATATGCAGATACATTTATTTGCAATATACATCAATATTCATGTAAAACAGAAGTCTGTCAAGGCATGCTGGAGACCTAAAGGGGATATACCCACCAACCTTAGTACGTTTTCGCTCTGAATCCGATTTTTTATTTTTAACTGAACACAATTTTTTGACCAGATTTCAGATACTAAGGTGTGTATGAACCAACATGGCGAAAAAAATATATATATTTTCTCATTAAAAGTGCCGATTTGGTAAATGACCATCGATTCAATATTTCATCACACCCATTCTGGCAGGAGGGGGGGCTTGAAGTATGTGTGAATGATTGTGTGACTAGTTTCAATGGCCTTGCTGAGATGTCAAAAACTGCAACAAAGGATGTTAGGCCTGGCTGCTGGTATGAATCTGTAGCATTTTATTGTTGGCAGTACAATGTCAATTTTGGCACAATGCATCTTAGTGCAGGGACTAAATTAACATCAATAGAACTTTAACTTATACCATTATGATCTGGAAGAGAATAATAGTTTATACATTTCATACATTAACACTAAATTTTTATGAACTCAAGCAAAACAATTCATTCTCAACCTGTCTGTTGGAAATCCTAATCTCAACAAAACAATTCAGTCAGTCTGAGAATGACATCCATCAAAGGGAAAGATTAACCAAATCCTAAGTGATTATAAAACTTAAAAAAGAAAATTAATTATTTTCTGTTATTATTCTGTTAAGATAACTAGCCATAGTAAAGCAAGTACAAATAGCTACCAGAAATATTTCTAAACCATTAGTATTGTATTTATGGCATTTATCATACCTGAATTATTTTGTGCAATGTCTGACTACACATGGTATCCATACTGATATTTTTTAATGTGTGGCCCTTCTAATCAATGGCAGTAACCCTAATAAACATATCGGAATACTTATCAGAATACAGTACTGTACTTGTACAATACTTGATGCTAAAATTTAAAAAAATTTAGAAGGTAAATACCGGTATTTAGTAGCAGCCACAGCTAGAATTTAAGCATTTTGAAGTGTTTTCTGTTTATATTACAGCATTTGCTTACTTTTCTTCAATAACACTTACACTGTAAATCAGTTCCTTCCCCCCTTGGTCATTATTCCCTCAGGAGAGTCATTAATACCCACAGGGGTCCTATGTGGTGGTCATTGTTCCCCCTTGGAAGGTCATTAATACCCACTGGGGTCATCTGTGACAGAAGCAACATAAAGGAAATGTTAGCAAATGATGAGATATAAACAGAATCAGGAATTCTTTACCAAACGGATGTGACAGTTCCACCTGTATTATAACTAAGTCACGATCTCAAGGTAAGTAATTTTGGTGCATATGCAACACAGTTAACTGTTGAATTATGACCGCAAAATGTGATTCGAAAAAGACAAAGTATACCTTTTTCGGGTAGTTGGGAAGCGGCTTTGGCAACGTTTACCGACGGCCTTTCTAACTGGCTGTGTTGTTTGCCAAACATCGCTGTGATTGGATGCGTCATTGTATCCCGTGTCAAAGCAGTGGGAAACTTATGATTTAGCCAAACCTAATCCAACCTAACCTCACTTGCATTTGACAGCCAACTTTCAAAATTAAAAATACACGTTAGAAACGTCAAATATGGCTGGCTACTGGCAGATGTCGGCAGAATACTGTACTTGCGCATTCTAAATCCTCATTTATAGTGTTCAGAGGCAGGCTTATAAAAATCCATAGTAGCATAGTAGCTGTGGTAATCCTGAAACTATATATAACTGTGAAAGACTCGGTAATTCTTTACCAAATGGGCGCAGCGATTCCACCTATATTATAACAACCTTCCAGTCTCAAGATCTATCTATTGCCAGACGCCTTAATCCCGTACGGGGTGGCCACAAACAAATCGTCTCCATGTCACTCTGTCCCCTGCCATTTCACTGCCCTGCTTGCAGCTCACACCCCCCTCTCTCATATACCTCTCCACTCCATCCCTCCATCTCATCCTCAGCCTCCCTCTCCCTCTCCCCCCCTCCACCTTACTCACATACACTCTTCTCGTCAGGCTTTCACTCTCCATCCTCTCCACATGGCCAAACCACCTTAATGTGTTTCTCCAAACACTTCCTATCACATCCACACCACAACACTCCTTCACTTCCTCATTTGTCAGTCCATGTGACTCCACATGCTCAAGGTACTGTATGTAATTTTGGTACATAAGTATCACAGACAGTTAACTGTTCCATTGTGACTGCAAGATGTGATTGGAAAAGGACAAAATATACCTCTTGGGGTATTTAAAGAAGCGGCCAGGTCGCCTTCGGCAAAGTTTACTAATGATCTCTCCAACCACTGCTCTGACTGGACACATCAGTATGTCCCATGTCAGAGCAATGGGAAACTTATGCTGCATTTTCATGAGGCTATCAGACTAGTCAAGACTAGTCCCATGGCTGTTCTGGCAAGACAGTTTCAGAGAAATCAGACCAGTCAAGACTGGTCTCAAGCAGTCCTGTCCCACAGCCAGGACTGGGATTACCCACTCCTGCACACAAAGGATGCACAATAGCACTGGGCAACAAGGACAGGGAGGAGCAGTGTGTGCCCAGGGTAAACAGCTGATATGGCAAAGATGGCCGACAGAAAAGGGGGATTAAAGAATCCCCCGAGCTAGACCTTACAATGAGATCACATAGCCCCGCTAGGTAACAGGAGGGCGCTACCCCTCCCGGCACGGCAGTCCCGGGTGCGGCTCGAACTCGCGACCCCCCGGTCCCGAGCTTGATGCTCTACCTCTGAGCCACCGTGCCCCCGATGGCCGACAGAAGTAAAAGTTAAATATTACAGTAAAACCTCGATATAACGGACTTCAGTAGACCAGAATTCGCTTTTATCGGACTCGAGGAGCTACCGGACTAAACTCCTATATATCGGAAAAAGTCCGATATAGCCAGAAAGCAGTCCGGACTGCCTGACAACTTCAGCTATGTTCACCACAATAAGACAAGTAAAAGACATGTTTTTCAGTGCACAGTACAGTACTATTATACCATTTGATTAATGTAGTGAAGGTATAACACAGTACAATACTGCAATGGTGGTGAAAACTACCGATGCAATCTGGACTAATGTCTGATATATCGGAAAAAGTTTGGATTAGCAGGGGTAAGTCTGGATGTCGCTTTTATCGGAAAATCGCATATTTCGGACTGGCCTGAGCCCCAATTAGTCCGTTATAGTGAGGTCTTACTGTATTTTAAAAACAAAATTTTGCACAAATAACAGTCAGCAGTGACACAGAACAGTGATATAAATGTAGATGCTACATGAAATGAATACTTGTTTAAACCTGAAATAAAAAAGATGATCAGATATGGTTGAAGTAGCGACATAATGTCTGGAGAGAAATTCAAATTCCGTGAGTCTCGGTGAATTATTATAAGGTAATGATGGCACTTACAACTATTTCCCAGTAATCATTCCTTAAGGACGTGTATTGCATCCTTTGCCTCCAGTTATTAGTTCTCTTTTAACTAAAAAGGTAAGCTGAAAATTTATTTCACTTCATGGTGTAATGAGAAATCATAATTCTGATAGTGACACACTGGGAAGCTGTCATATTTCTTTAGACGTGACGTACAAACAGCTACTGCGTACGCTAGTAATTATATTTATAGCTACACTGATTTATTACCATCTTAGATGATGATGATGATTATTCTCTTTTTATAACTCAGCTGGTTCCGTTATGACTCTGCCCACTCCCTCCTCCAGCCAATAGCAGAACATTACGGATGGAACTGGTCTAAAATCCATTCTTGCGGGCATCAAGTGGGTCCAGAAAACTTTGACTGGGCTTGACTGGTTTAAAAAGGCCTCACGAAACTGCGGCTTTAATGATTTAACCAAAACTAACTTAATCTAACCTAACATCACTTGTGTTTGACAGCCAGCTTTCAAATTTAAAAAATGCACATCAGGAACACTGAATATGGCCGGCTGCTGACTCGTCAGTGGAATACTTATATTCTGAATCCTCATTTAGAGCACTCAGAGGTAAGTCTATAAAATTCCCCAGTAGCTGTGGTAATCCAGAAATAAATAACCTGAGAGATCATTTCTGTAAAGTATGGAATGGCCGCTCTCGTTTGGTAAAGAATTAATAAAGACTCATTTCAATACAGAATATGGAAAGGTCGCGCCCGTTTGGTAAAGAATACAGAATCCCTTGCAAATGCTTGAGTTCTACCTTTGCTTTCTGCTAAATTTCAAAATAAAACTACCAATAGTGCTAAAGTACACATAAGTTCAGTAAAAGCTAAGCATAAGGGTTATTCACATTTAAAAATGCTGCATTAGGGATATGACTAGCACAACCAACCCATTTTGTAATATCCGAAGAGCAGTTCTGACACCCGACTACCACCCGTCAACCACCGTCTACCACGTCAAGCGGCGGTGTGGGGCGGTTACACTAGTGGGACAGAGATAAACAAAATTGAATTTCTTCATTTGTGAAAATATACGAAGTACGTATACAACAAAAGGGGATGCTGGGCCTTGTCACACACCTACTTTCGCAAATATAGATAAATACAGTCAGCGGTTGCCAAGTGCATACGGCGCTCAACGAGTCTTGCCACACATCCCCTTCACCAAATTGGAGATTATTATTAACTTTAAGGTTACTTTTATTGTTTACTTTTTCATTAAATTTTAGACAGTGCTGATACGCAGAAGCTGAAGAGAAATTATGCTTAGTAAAAACAAACTCTACCTGTATTATAGGTCATGTTCTTGTAAGAATAAGGTTAGGAATGGACAGTTCCCTTTATGTATTCGGTTATTCGGCAATTTTAGCACGATTACTCTAACGAACAAATTCCTCCATTTATTTTAATTTAGTTTCTTGTTAAATTTATTTTGCTAATGTTGTATGACCAATATGCCCGGCATGTAGCATCTCTAAAGCGTAATCGGACAATGGCTGTTTACAAGCATCCAATATGGCGTTACATCATCAGAGCCGGATTATATAGCGTTGGAAATGTCAATTTAAGGTGTTGTGGGGAGTTCAGCCGGAGCATTCGAAGTATGATTATAATGGATTAGTGAATAGCAGTATCTTCTTTGTTTTTAATTATTCTGAGTTTAAATTACGGGCAATTAATGACCCCAAATAACTGTAAAAATACTTGTAATCCGCCAGTACTTGAGCCTGAAGTAGCAGTATTGCTCATCCCAAGGTAAGCGCCTGAGTCTGTGTGACGTGCATTTTGGGTTTAAATGTTAACTTGTACCGGCTTCAGCATGCATTCCTGCCAACTGCGGACTGTGAGGGGTTTCTGAGCAAATGATAGAAGGGATTTATCGGCTCGTGGATTTGTAATGATTGGCGTGGACTGTGAATTTCCCGATAGACCCCCCCTGGCTATGCTGGGTGGTCAGTATATTTGTTTGCTATTGTCTGTGTCATGTTTATTTTGAATTATTTGGCATATGTGTAATTTGGGTTGTGTCTGTGTGTAGGAGCTTGTTTTGTGTTAGTCCCACCAAGATCGCTCCATGTAGTTTGTATTTCTTGTATTATTGTGAGTTTTTGGCAATGATTTAGGAAAGATTTGGGGGACAATCGGTAAATGATCGGCGATTATCGATACGTCATGCAAAAGTGTAATATAACATTTGAGGATAAGCTCATGCCCTAAACAGTATCATGAAATCTTTTGATCCCTGTTTTGTTTGTTGAGGGGTCTAGATCTTGTACCTGTATATGCTTCTGTCCACTGAATGAGATAGGGACCTATAATAATGTATTAAGATTGGTGTTCAATTGTTGTTCTGTAGGGGTAGTCAGAATAAATGAAAATTGACATTTGGTTTGAAGGGGTTAATGGAGGTTGGGTAAGTTTTTGGTATTGCACCTAGTTGATGAACACTTAAATTATTATGCTTAAAACTGAATTTAAGCACCTCTAAACTCCTGTTCTGAAAGCACCTATTATAAATGCCTTTTTTTTTTTTTTTTTTTTTTTTTTTTTTTTTTTTTGTACCTGTGAAATGAAGAAGTATGGAAAATTCTCCAACTCCCATTTCCATCTTTTATTGCATGCATGTTAAAATATCCAGCCTAGCCCAATCTAACCTAACCTAACCCAGCCCACCCCAGCTTGGTCTGATTTTAATATAGATGCAGTAATGGATGTTTTATAAGAGCTGGACACCCCCACCCCCCATATACTGTACTGAGTACAGAAAAGTGCATTTGCAAGGATTTGTATAGAAGAGAAATTGCTTAGAAGTGCATGAGCTAACTAGTGAACTTAATTTCAGACTCTGCTAGTTGGGTGTATTTCTGAAATAATACAGTACCTAACTTTGCCCCATTTGGTGTCAGCTGGGTTTGATCAGTTTTGACACCTAACATGTACTGGTACATCTGGATTTCACTATGTACATCATCTTTTTGTGGTATAGGCTAGCTTCCATTACAAATCAGTACCTAAAACAGTATTACCTTTTCTTAACCCAACATCTGTACAAAAGGTTAGTATATATGGTTTGGCAGCCTCTGTGTGGGACACCATTTCCAATGTAAGATGCAGTATAGTATTTCAAATGGATGTTTTGTGACAGTTGTGTTTGTTGGCCACTAAGTATGAACCTTAAACTTTATTATGGCTGATGGCAGATAATTTAACTCTTGCTGCAGTTGGTTTCCTGGATATTTCATTTAGTCCAATACAAGAAGGTGTTTCCTTAGTCAAGAGAAGCCCATACAGTCAGAGGTTCTGAAAACTGTCTTGGGTAACCCTTTCTCTGCTGTTGATACACCTAGGAATTATGCTTATGTAAACATACAAGAAGAGGTGAAAATTATGTAGTTAATATCTTGATTGTGAATCAAGGCTTAATGTTATGTTTCAGCTGATGCCAGATGATCTTGTACAGCTGAAGACCCTGTTGCAGCCAGAGGGTTAATCAGCTGTGGGAATTGGCTAGTCTATCTGTCTATTGCCAGATGCCTTAATCCCATAAGCAGTAGTCACAAACAAATCACCTCCATGTCACCCTGTCCCCTGCCATTTCACTGCCATGCTTTCAGCTCACAACCCCCTCTCTCATATACCTCTCCACTCCATCCCTCCATCTCATCCTTGGCCTCCCCCTCCCTCTCCCCCCCTCCACCTTACATACACTCTCCTCATCAGTCTTTCACTCTCCATCCTCTCCACATGGCCAAACCACCTCAGTGCGTTTCTCCCAACGCTTCCTATCACATCTGCATCCACTCCATAATGCTCCTTCACTTCCTCATTTGTCAGTCTGTCTCTCCATGTGACTCCACATGGTCCTCTCAAATAACTCATTTCTCCACTTCTCTCACTCCCTCCAAAAAGGTCCAAGCTTCGCTTCCATATATTAGAGTTGGTATCCCAATACTGTTATGTAGTAGCTTTTTCACTTCCATGCTCAATTCCCTGTTTCTTAAAACTGCTCTCAAGGAACCAGCAACCTTTCTTCCTTGTTGTACCCTTTCAAGCACTTCACCCTCTAAACTGTTATCCTGACTCATCACACTACCCAGCTACTTAAACGCACTCACATTTTCCATTTCCTTCTCATCTACCCTCACTGACTTCACCTCTCGAAGACCCTAACTTGTGAAATCTGCTTCCAAGAGATTAGGTGTGCTAAGCCAATTCCGAACTTACTTTACCCCTGCACAGTTGTTGACCTTGTACACGGGTTTTATTCGCCCGTGTATGGAGTACAACTCTTGTGTGGGGAGGCTCCCCACATGCAGCTCTTCTCAGTAGGGTGGAGTCAAAGGCTTTTCATCTCATTAACTCTCCTCCTCTTACTGATTCCCTTCAACCTTTGTCTCTTCGCCTCACTGTTGCATCTTTATCTCTCTTCTATCGCTACTTCAGCAGTCACTGTTCCTCTGAATTGTCTGCTTGCATCTCTACAGCGGGCACGTAGTACCCGTTTAGCAACAAACTCTCATCCCTTTTCTGTCCAACTCTATAATGCAAGAGTTAACCGTTACTCCCAGTCCTTCATTTATGCAACTGATCAACTCTGGAACTGTCTTCCTCTGTTTGTATTTCCTGCTTCCTATGATCTCCAGTCTTTCAAACGCAGTGTGTCCAGGCATCTCAAAATGAACGGATCTTGAATTTGGCTCTCTTTTGTATTGTTTTTGCTTTTCCTTGGAAAGAACAGTATGCAGGCCTGTGGCCTTTGGTTCCTTCTTCTTTGCATTAAAAAAAAAAAAAAATCACATGTACATACTGTACAATGCCTTGATCACAACACTATATTACATCTCCCTCCCTTCTATCCATTCGGAGATATCCTTATACAGAGCCAATTTAATTCACCTAGCTTGTCGTAGATCAGGACTTCACCCAACCCTCCACAGTTGCTAGCTTAGATTTGGGTTGGGTGGAAACTGGAATCACAGATAACATGTGCTCCACTTGTAAAATAAGCCCACACAACATAACACACATAATGAAGCATTACACAGCATAAACAGTACTGCACTAAGACACTGACACATCAGTGGTGTAAGGAGCCTGTGGGATGGCCTCATGGTTCCTGTAACACTTTCTTGTTCTTTGGAGACTTGATTGTTTCCAGCAAAAAAATACTGTATTTATCATGTATCTTGTTATGGATCATTTGCTTTGAAAATTTACATGATGGTGGCATAAGGCACCCCAAACCATTTCCCAACTCTCACATGAAGCCACCTCACCATCTAGCAGAGGGAACAGGTAAGTTTTAAAATGTGGTGTTGGAAGCAGTTCAGCAGCCTACACCACAACACACTAACTTGGATCATACCTCACCCTTTTCTCAAGTGAGAAAAAGAAGGACTAGGGTGATAATATTTTGGGCACTTGTGTACCCTACATCTTTTATTAATATCTTTTATTTTCTGCAGGGCTGAGGAATGGATCATTTTCTGAGCAGCCTGGAGCACGGAGCAAACCCGTGGTACACTCCTCGCCCATCAGTTGCTTCACACGGTCATGAGTTTGCTATTGGTAACAGTAAGTCTCATGCCTCTTACTACACCACTCTACAAACCACACAGCCAAGTAGGTGTTATTGCACAGATCACCAGTGTGACCTTTTGTTGTGTTTTGTGATGTGTTAGTAAGCATATACGTGTGTCATGAATATGTTCTTAGCCAATTGTAGTACAGTATACAACCTAATGACAGAAAGTGTGTTATAATCTATCACATCAGTGCAGTTTAAGCACAATATCCAGTGCTGCAACATACTCAGCGCACCAGTTATGCTTCTGTACACAGTAATTTGTTGTCTCGGTAATTATAAGTGAAATTCAGTAGGGTAATTATTTCATTACGAGGGAAGTCCCTGAAGCTAAATTTTACAAGAACAAAATGAAAAGTATCATTTTATTAATTAAGACGTGTTTACGCGACATTTTCAAGTCAAGATCATCTTGATATCCATTTTGACTGATACTGAGTTTCAAGTGAGTGTCGTGAAAACAGGTCGGCAAGATTGTGTTGCCTTTCCCTCAGCGCCATCTATAAACATTCGTTCATTTGCCACGGCTGCCTTGGGAGATTTTCTGTTAAATGATATTATTTGTCATGTGACCAACCAGACGGGGCTTTTGCTTGGAGATGAAAGAGCAGCTGTACCATTGTTGCTGGACACAAGGCAGAACTGTTAAAATCCTCAAGACCCTCACATTGTGGTAGTATTAGGGAAAAACAAGAGTAGAATTGCTCTGGGGCCTGCGATGAGGCTCTTGTTTCAGTTTGCTGTAAAAAGTACCAAGGCATGTCAGATAATCTTATACGGGACCACTTTTATGTCTCGATGGGCCTGAATGAAGAACTTTTACTAAAGTTGCATCTAGATAGCATCACCACAGGTGTCAGCTGATAGCAAATTTGGATTCTCCATGTCAAATAAACTTATATGAGACTGCTTTTATGTCTCAGCAGGCCAGAAGCTCTTTCTTCTGCTCTGTCAAGTTTGGCTCTACTTCGGTAGCACTGGGTTTGTTTACAAAATGGAAAGTCAGTATCAGTCAAAATACCTCAGGAGGAACATTGACTAATCTTGACTAGTCATGCTCAAAATTCAAAATCGTTTTGACTTGGTGCTCACGAAAACGGGTATCAGTACGATAGTCAGTATCTGATATCAAGATTAGTCAACATCTCTTGACATTTAATGTCACGAAAATGTGGCTTTGATCTGAGAAGAGATTATGTGGTAGGTGGTGGTGATCATCATCCACTCAATTGATGTAGTGCTGCCTACTTCTTCCTGCAGTGAGTGTAAACTGAGTGTGACAGGCCTAATGGTTTCCTATATCCCAGGAAACCATTAACAGTGGTGGGTGGTAGGCATATAGCCAGATAACTGGGTGATGTGAAGCCTACTATGGTGCCCCTATTAACTTGGTGAAAAGATGCAAATGCAGCATTCACCCTGGAACCAGACCTCCACAGTCTTCCCTGTGCCTTGTCATGACAAGGTGTTATCCTGTGCAAGGGAACATCAGTTTACTGCATGGGATGGCCCTGCAGGGGCGATTGCCTGCCTGTGATTGATGGGTTTGTTTGGCTAGATAGAGCGAGGTCAGTGTACTAGGCTATTGCCTAGAAATTGCTTGTAGCTCTTTTACTCTGAAGATTCATGTCCAGGCAAAGGGGGTAATCATCTAGCGGGAGTAAAACTGCACTATTAAAAGCATTATTGTATTCTGTCTATATCTGTCTATCAATTGCCAGGTGCCTCAGTCCCATACAGGGTGGCCACAAACAAATTGCCTCCATGTTGGCCTGTCCCCTGCCGTTTCACTTCCCCTACCCCCCCCGCCTCGGCACTGCGGTCCCCCCCCCCCCCAGAGCTCGGTCCTCTCCGCGCCCCCGGACCACTCTC